>OX424575.1:121184000-121191500 GCA_949152435.1 Gastracanthus pulcherrimus | reverse complement strand
AAGCATACGTTGGGTCATGCAGCAGCTGGGCGACGAAGACGTATACTGTCTGGATTACGAGGACACCACGTATCTCGCTTGCGTGTTAACGAATGTGCAATAAAGAAAAATCGTCAATGATAAATTTCAGTTGAGTTTCGAGGAGAAGTCACGCATCTGAACAGTTTTGCAGAAATCAATCGAAGCAGAAAAAATGCAAACAGACAAAGAACCAATTCAGCTAGGCTCGATAATATTTAGAAAAATGAGTGTTAAAAAGAAAAACAGGTCAAATGTATTTTCTGACTCTGGAGAATCCTTTGGAGAAGAAATCGTAAATCACTCTCGGTTGTCCAACAAAAAGAAAAGGAAGTTGAAGGTCAAGAAGAAACATAGTCGTCATCAACCTTACGAACTCCACTCTGCTGCTGAGCTAGATGATCCAATTGTCAGAAAGGCAAAAAGGGACAAGAAGTTGGCCCATTTTTGCCAATAAAAAGGACTGTTAAAGAGTGTAAAAATAACGAGCACACAAGCCTCGGCGTTGGCTAATATGCTCGATAAACACGGTAAGAACGAAAGTCAATTAAATATCAAACGTTGAATAGACCGCACCCAGAATTTCAATACACACTAGAAAATACGGAACGCCAGGATCGAAATTTACAGCCATTGGAAATCGTCGCGCTACAGCCTGAATCAGTGCAGCAGGCACAAGCAGGAGAGAATCCGCCGACAGCTCAGCCGGCAGCGAGTGCAATGACACACGAGCCGACAGATAACACGCCGCCGTGCTCGAAGGCGCAGCCAAGCTGCAGTACACAGCAGTCGCCGCCGACATCGGCATTGCAAGATTTAGCAGCAAAGTTACGCATTCGTTTAATTGTTGATATTATCGAGCGCGAAGTCTTGGGCAGAAATGCAATACAGTTCAATTTATGGGAGGCAGAAGCCGAACCGGGCACGGCCCACGATTTTGATTATATTACACGTAAGGACTTCGGCGGGAGGAAACCCGAGGCGCAGCAAGCACAGCACGCATCACCCATGCGAATACGGCTGTAGTTGAGCGGAAGCTATCCATATTCAGTGACTTTTTAATGCAATGCAAGAAACCAATTGATATATCCACAATTGATCTGCCAAGGCGATACTCTCAAACCAATATCCCGTTAAAAAATTTAACTGAAGATAACGAGATAATCGAAACGCCAGAGACCGGTCGAATAAGGGAGGACACTCTGGATAATTATGATTTCGCTGACACTGACCCATATGAGCAAGGAGGGTCAGATTATTTTGCATATATCCCTCGCAATGTTGATCGAAATGAGACGACAACCGAGGACTTAAAATCCTCTGTTTCGTCTTACAAGGGAGATCTATTGGTTTATGAAACAAGAGAGTGGTGCACCAATCCGCACGCATTGTTGACAAGGGATAACAATATTCCCGAACAGCCGGCAGGAAACTGCCTATTTTTCTCACTTATCAAATTGTTTAAGTTAGATATAATGGCGACAAAACTACGCAAAAAACTACTTCAGTCTCAGGTTTCCGATGTGCGGAGACACGGAAGAAACAAGAGAAAGTTTTTCTTCAAGGACAAAATATGGAAATGCAAACTGTACATGTATTTTTGCGCAGGAGTTTCAGCAAAATATATGTATTCACCATCAATTGGAGATGTGAGGAGTGGACTTCTGTCACATAATCGTAAACAGGACAGAAAACTACATCCATCTACACCTGGAAGGCCGACACTATACACCTTACGTATGGGGCGGATTCGTTTTCAATGAAAATAACATACAAAACTCAGATGAAGGAAAAGACGACAACAAGAGCAGCAAACCAGAAAGCGAAAACAAAAAAATCGAATGAAGGCTTGGGTCAGCCGTTGAGCGAGAGGAAAAGCGAACAGCAACCAGCGGACGAAAAATCAGGCGATAGCTCGCCGCTGCGCGACGAGGCTGGCGGATGTCGGCAGTCTGGCAAGAGCAAGAGCAGCTTATCTCAGTCTGACGTCAGCATGGCTTGCCCGGTCAATGCGCGGACTGAAGTAGACGCGGCAAGTGTGCGAGATAGGTAGATTAGAGCCCGAACACACACGAGCGCATTTGATTGATGCCTCGTCATGAAAGCCAGGTCACCGCGAGAAAAACCACCTTTGGCTCGTCCCGATGGACAAATTCCGCCGCAATTGGCTCGTATTAAATTAATCAACGAGCACCCGTTTCACTATAGGGAAAACATCCTTTGTTTATTAACAACAGATGGTTTCCTTAATACTGAAATTCAGGAAGCTTTGATCGAGTGGCAGTACATAAAGGCGTCTGATATCACAGAATCTAAATACAAGATAGGTGATATGTACGCCACAAAATGCAAGAACACACACATTATTTGTCTTTTTACAAAAAAATTTATTTAGACGAAATACCTCTAAAGTCAGTCTTGTCAGATTGCATAAAGAAACTCAAAAAACACATCCGTGCCAATCATATTACCACCTTTGGACTGATAAGAGATTTGGCTATTCTTACCCTGCCAGAGTGGACGACTTTTGTTGATCTTTTTGACATAATACTTGAGGGATCATCTATGGTAGCAGTGCTGTTTTTGAATAATTTACCGATTCCCCCGGTAGAAGGTCGATACAAGCGGCTGAAAGAATATCACGAGACGGCTACGGGAGCGCATAGAAGAATAAATAAAACATACAGTAAAGTTGCGGCAGATTATTACTGGCGTAATATGCGCCTGGACGTGCGACAATTTGTGCTTAGCTGTGTTGAATGTCAAACAAACAAACTTGTATGCATTAAAACAAGACTTCCTCTTGCTATCACAGACACACCATCTAGACCTTTTCAGAAACTCAGCATGGATTTTTATGGTCCCCTTCAATACTCACCTGAAGGCTATAAATACATAGTTAGCGTCCAGGATCGTCTCACAAAATTCTGCATCCTTGTGCCAGTGAAAAATGCAACGGCATTGGAAGTCATTCGAGCTTTCACGAAAAAGGTCATATGCTATTTTGGCCCACCAGCTGCTTTGCTTTCAGACCAAGGTACGCACTTTTTAAACAAAATGATGAAGGGTTTTGCAGATATTTTTAGAATCGATAAATATTGCACAACAGCTTATCATCCTCAATCAAATGGTGACATTGAGCGTATGCACCATACATTAACAGAATATTTAAAGAAATATACAAATAACATAAGTGACTGAAGCAAGTGGGTGCCGATTTGTTAGCATGCCTATAATTGCACGCGTCATGAATGTTCAGACAACACACTATATAAGTTAGTGTTTGGACAGAAAGCTCGAACACCATCTAGCTTTCCCCCTAGAGAGCAGCTTTTGACGTATGGAGATTATATAGTGGATCTAATAAACAATCTTTCGACGATGCAAACCGCACTAAATTTAGTGTAGGCCAAATACTGGTCAAAATACTACTACGACCGAAAGCTTAATCTAGTGCATTTTCAAGAGGGAGAGATTGTTTATAGGTTGAAGGAATCTCAAAAAGGCAAATATGATATAGATTACGAAGGCCCTTACGAGATAACCGGTATAGATTATCATCTCAAAAAAGCCAAACTCAAAAAAGGTGTCGTCATCAAAGTGGTCAACCTTGAGAAGTTGAAAAGGGCAGTGGCTGGCAAAGACTCACCTCAACCCTTGAACAAATAATACATGAAGCAAATTAAAAGTTAACAACAACCCTTCTCTTTTTTTTATTTACTTCTGCGATCCCACGAACGTATCGTTACGCGATAGTTCGGGAATCGATCAAGTCGCTTCAATACTTGTGATACATCCTTATTATACGGCCAAACCAAGACGAATACACGCAAAAAGGGATTGCAGATATAATTTTATTATGCCTAGTTAATCTCTGTATTAAGTAAGCAGATCTAATAATACTTTAAATGTGTCGCAATAGGATTCATCTCATTTTATTACAAAATGAAGAATAGAACCCAAAATGCGTCATTAATTTCAAGAAAAGTGTGCACGCAATTGGAATATTGACAAGAGAATTTCGAAAATTAGTTGTTTATTGAGATTCAAAAAAAAAAAAAACAAGTGAAAACACTATCACTTGGCCAAAAAGAAACTCATTACAAAATTCAAAAAAACTTGTTTAAATCATCGATCGTAAAGCCAAGGAAACGTTATTTAAATTTAAAAAATAACTGGGCAAAAGCCGAGTCATTTTGCCCTATGTTGTCGAAAAAATGTCATAATTATGACTAGTTATCATACAAGATTGATTACAAGAATTAATTGATTGCAAAAAAAAAAAAAACAAGTGAAATATTCACTTCACTTAGCCCCAAAAACTCATTCTAAAAGTTTAATAAACTTATAAGTTATCAAACAAAAAGCTATAAAAAATATTATTTCAATCTCAAATAAATCAGCAAAATTAACTCATATTACCCCATGTTGATGAGAAATGTCATAATTCTGACTTGTTATCATATAAGATAGATTATCAAAAGCTAATTGAGTTTCAAAAAAAAAATTATTTGAAAATCAAGAAATACAACTCATTTTACCCCAGGCTTACTTTAAAAAATATCATAATCATAAGTTGCTAATACAAAATAAAATATGAGAAGATTTGAGTTTTAAACACCCATGTAACCAAGTACTGACTGAAATTTGGAAATGAGATTTAACTCATTCAGTAATAATCCAAATCATTCATGCGAGCCAGCAAGCAGACGCTCAGTGAGAGGACAGCTGGGATCCGACGGCAGCAGGCAGGAGTCTCGATCGCCCTACTCACGTCGCTGTTTCGCTAGTCCTCGTTATGAAGTATTAGATGGAATTAACTAACCTAGTAAACGTCGTTTAAACTATACAATCATCCGATCTGGATCCAATCTGGATGTAAATTTACCGTTAAGGGACAGCAGCAGTAAACTAATATAAAATAACAAATATCGGTATAAAGTAGAATCGAATTAAGAGTTTCGACACGGAAAATTGACAGGTTTCAAATAATTTAAACGAATACACAAGTCAATTGGCTTCACTTAACAAGTTATTACCAAACCAAAAAAATTAACATCTAAACTTTCAAAGAAAAGGAACGAGAATACATATAGGTGTAAATGTGTGGGGCCTACGGCGGCCCAGTCGGTAGAGTGTCGGATTCCCACGCCGGTGACCCGGGTTCGAATCCTAGTCTCTGCCGATTGATACAAGCACCTCTGTAAAAATTACATGTGCTTTGTTTACAAACACACCGCAGACCCCCGTCGTCGATTAGCACAAACATGGCAACGTAAAAAAAAAAAAAAAAGGTGTAAATGTGACCGCAATTTGAGCAAAGTATCGATTGAAAGCACGTCGAAATCATCAATGAACAATTTTAAATTTTAATAAAGATGTGAAATTTTAAGAAAAATAAAAGGGGAAGGAAAGGAAACCATTTAGTGCTGGTAATGTGTTTATATTAAAACAACCATTGATACATTGTCAATTTTAAAAGAATGCACATAAATTGCAACTGGAACACAAGACTGCACTTTATCGTTGTTATGAGACACACAGCTATTCTGGTAACAGGTTCACCTCCTTACGGCCGATGCGAGCAGTAACCAAGGCGAAGAAGCCGTGGCAGGTGCAGTCGAGGCTCACCTGTTAGCAGACACCGTACCACTATCACCTTCGGCCACGCATTCACAGTGAAATCGTACAGGTGCTTGTTGTCCACCGAGGCGCATACCCTCGAGGCATGCAAGAGGACGACGAAAGGCAAAAAAAAATTTTTTGATTTCCGCCAAATATTAATTCAGGTAGAATACTGGCTTTTGGCAAGCAAAAAAAGTAAGAGAGGAATCAAGCGCTGTGCGATAGCCGCACGAAGGGCTAAGACGAGAGATCTCGCGAAGGTACCTGACGTCGCACGCGATAAGGACTGCTCTGCAGCCTCTGTAGCCGGCTCGCTTGCTCGACTATAGTGCACGTACACTTAACACGATTCTAATACGTGAGGAATTAAAATTACTTCAAGTCTCCAAGCCCAAATTGTGGCCGTAAAACAAGTCTAATAATTTCCGAAATAGGAAAGGAGAATCGTAGCTCGGTACCCGCCCGCGTTTTATTTTAATTAATGAAATGGAACAAGCTTTCCCATTTTCAAATGATTCTAAATATTCAACTTTTCAAAATCAATTTAAAGGAAAAAATTTTTCACATTTTGAATAATATAATTTCAAAATCCTTAAAACTATCGAAGCCAATAAAATAAAGTAAATTTTCATATTTTCGAACAATGCAATTTTAAAGAATTTAAAAACTGTTAAGGCTATCAAAAACAACATAAATTCTTTTGTATTTTCGAACAATACAATTTCAAAATATTCAAACCGTCAAACCCATAAGATAAAATAAATTTTTCATACTTTCATTGGCCAACAATTCGGTTTTAATCTCCGAAAAAATGTTCATATTTTCGAACAATGCAATTTTAAAGAATTTAAAAACTGTTAAGGCTATCAAAAACAACATAAATTCTTTTGTATTTTTCGAACAATACAATTTCAAAATATTCAAACCGTCAAACCCATAAGATAAAATAAATTTTTCATACTTTCATTGGCCAACAATTCGGTTTTAATCTCCGAAAAAATAGCCCTGTTGGCGACATCCAGTACGGACTGGAAAATAATTCAAAGAGTGGATTTAGCGCCATATTTTCTCACTAGTGTCAGGTTAAATAGAGTATGGAAACAAATTTCAAATCAATACGCGAGCATATTAAGAGACTGCCCCCACAAGGAGATGCTAAATAACGCGTTTGAGCAGATTCAGGATACGTTGAAACAGACGGATAGAATTGTAGATTTAATTTCAGAACGGAAAGAATCAAGTGGGATGCAAGCGCGTAGATAGATACTCCCAATCATAGGAAAAATAAGTCGTTTTCTTTTCGGTACACTTAACGGATTTAGAGACTATTATCAGAAATATTTCGGATCCGCAAAATTATGATAGACAAGTCAGGATGATAAATATAGCGATTGAACAATTAAATGAAGGCGTATTACAGTACAAACCGGAAACTGAGGTCATAACCGATATTATTTTGTTTGCCGCTCGGGGTATTGCGCACCCACGGTTTACCCCTTCGAATTTGATAAGAAGCACAGCCTCCCTAGTAAGAGAAACAGTAATTGATGCACTGTTTCTGGGAACAGAAAAATCGAATTCATTTCTAAAAATAACAAAAATCTCAGACCTGTCAATATTTTTCTCTAACTATCAATTAATATACCATGTGTTTATACCGTTGCTAGACTTTACAAAAATTCCTTTTGTACAAAGCATCGGCTGGTCCGATAAGACAAAGCACGATAAACAACACACACACCTTTGTATGCATCTGGCCGGAATCGCAGTAGGTTGCGAGGAGAGAAAGCAAGAATCTCCCCGTCCCCATCAAGGCGACCGACGCAGCTGCAGTGAGGTTACGACGAGAAACTGCAA
>OX424575.1:118546163-118696163 GCA_949152435.1 Gastracanthus pulcherrimus | reverse complement strand
CTTTATACAAAAAAAATTTTTGCAAGTCCAGTAAGGATATCAACAACTGATATATTAATTAATATTTAGAAAAGAATATTAAGAGGGCTGAAACTTTAGCGATTTTTAGAATTGAATCCAGTTTTTCTGTTTCAGGAAATAGCGCATCAATCATTGTTTTTTTCACAAGGAAAGCCGAATTCGTTATTAAGGTAGTTGTCTGGTAACTTGCACGTTTTTTGTGGCTTTCTTGGGGAATTTCTTTTTAGGGGACAATAAAATTCAATCGGTATATTTTTATATGTTATTATTGCTATCTAAAAGTGTACAAAAAAAATTTTTTTCTTGTTTTTAAAATTTTTTGGTATAGTTTTTTTTTTTTTAAATTAACGTCGCCATGTTATTGCTCCCATGTGGTTTGTTGCTAAGCGATGACGGAGGTCTGCGGTGTGTTGTAAACAAAGCACATGTAATATTTAGAGAGGTGCTTGTATCAATCGGTAGAGACTAGGATTCGAACCCGGGTCACCGGCATGGGAATCCGACACTCTACTGACTGAGCCGCCGCAGGCCCCGTTATAGTTTTTAACATAGTCCAAGCAATAGAGCTTCAAATTATTGACTTTTTGACATAAAACTTACCTGGCAACCGCCTGTACTATCACGTGCAAGACAGTCCGTAGTTTATTCCCACTATGTTACCTACTCGAAAATGTCATTTATTAATTTTTTATAAACAATTATCAACAAAAAATCGCGTTTTCTTTAGTTTCTTTATTGTAAAATGGAACCTATTTAAGCAATCTTAATGGTGTAAATGGATGAATTGTAGAGAATTGAATTACAAAGAGAATGACGGGTCAAACGACCCGATTGGATAATTAAAACCGGATAAAAGCCGGAAATACCGGAAAAATTTTCTTTGGAGTGCCGTTTTTAGCGTTTGCTTCTTTTTCTTCTTTTACAGTTTTTGCGAAAACCATTTTATCTACGGCTTTTGCGGCAATATGTATGTGCTGAAGGATACTGTAGTAACCACTTCTACTCAATCCAGTTCCTAAATCCATCAGTGAACAAAAAAGATTTATGCCTGATAAACCAACACCAAGTAATCTCATTGCATACGTCAAACGTCTGTTGATTTAATAGGCATTTCTCACTTTAGGACAAGAGTCAACAATAAACATTATATCATAGTTACATTTTATACACAAAGTAAATCCCAATCCTACTTGTGATTTTCTCAAAATTTTGATATCGTTGTTACACACTTTGCACTGTAATACACTTTGTAAAGCCGTGAATACTAAACTGAATCACAGAAGAACGTACGAAGAACTTTCATCGATAACTGGCTGAAACTCATCTTGATGTTTTAATTTTTTAGCAGAAGTACTAACAAAATCTGTATTTCGTTCGCTGGTATGTCTGTTACCATGAAATCTCCTCTTGATAGCAGGATCTCCAGGACTTCTGGTATCGCGTTTGTTTCCTTTCCGATCCATTTTCACGCTCTTAGAATATGTTTACGCATGAAATAACGAACATACACTGACAGTTCGTTTTGAATTTCGATGTAACTGTGCTCCATAGTAAATGTAAACTAATACTACTCGAAACAGGTATAAAGGTCCCGAGTAAACAATAGAGGTGTTCGGCGGTTTACAGCTGCCGTGCGGCTCAGCGCGCGCAACTACGAAACGCCCTCGTATATGTGCTGTAACTTCGTCAATATTTCGAATTTCGGTCGAAAATTTTTACAGTATATTCTTAATAAATTGTACTTTCGTAATATGTAAAAAAATCGATTTTTCCAACCCAATTTAC
The DNA here is from genome assembly GCA_949152435.1 of Gastracanthus pulcherrimus. NCBI lineage: Eukaryota > Metazoa > Arthropoda > Insecta > Hymenoptera > Pteromalidae > Gastracanthus > Gastracanthus pulcherrimus. The sequence goes on along the minus strand of OX424575.1, from coordinate 118,694,357 downwards.
CAGACTACTACCTTGAACTCGGAGGCATGAGATGCGGGTGTACAATGCCTTGGGAGACGAACAAAACCATGTCCGTTATGATTTCGGTTTCAAATTTATATTGTAAAACACCTTCATTTAATAGTTCAATGGCTTAATTTATCATCGTCTTTTGTCTATTATAATCCTGCGAATCTGAAATATTTTTAATAAGAGTTTCTAAATTTAATATTTTGTCATTGGTACTATCAAATTGCGCTTTCGTAAATTCCGTTAAATTGGCTAACAATTTCAAATTTTAAATTACGTTGTTTAGAATTTGACAAAAGTGTGTTAAACTCGTTGGTTTCGAAAATTTTGGAATCGAAAAATGCGTTGTTTTGATCTGTTAAATCTATTAGTTTTGAGTTCCAAATTGCATTATTTTTAAATTTGTAAAGGATGTATTAAACTTGTCAGTTTTGAGACTTTTAAAATTGCATTATTTGTAATTTGACAAAGGATTTATTGAATTTGTCCGTTTTGACAATTTTAACATTGTATTATTCTGCAATTTTAAGATAATTTATTGAACATGGTAATTTTTAAAATTTTAAAATTGTTTTATTTCGGTATTTGAATAAGGATTTATTGAATTTGGCAGTTTTGAAAATTTTAAAATGGTGTTATTTTGGAATTTAAAAAGAATTTGTTGAATTTAGCAGTTTAGAAAATTTAGAAATTATATTATTTGAACTTTGTGATAGATTAGTTTAATTTTTCAGGTTTGAAATTTCGTTTTAAAATTGCATTATTTTTGAGTTTACAAAATGATTTATTGAATTTAATAATTTGAAATTTAAAAATTGTATTATTTGTAATTTAAAAGGATTTGTTGAATTTTTCTGGTTTAAAGTTTTTGTTTTAAAATTCTCTTATTTTTTAATTTGCAAAAGGATTCATTGAATTTGGCAGTTTTAAAAATTTTAAAATTGCATAATTTCTGAATTTGAAAAAGGATTTGTTGAATTTGTTAGTTTTGATATTTGAAATCTGACAGGGTTACAATTTTTAGAACTGCATTACACTGAAATTTGAAGGGGTTTATGAAATTTGTTAAATTTGAAAACTTAAAATTTGTATTGCTATGGAATTTGAAAAAGTTTTACTAATTTCACTAGTTTGAATGTTTAAATTTCGTACTATTTTAAGTATGAATTAATTGAGTTTAAGCCGAACGTGTTACTTTAGATACAAGTTTAAAATAATTCGACAGCATGTACCACTATTTTGTCAAATGTGTGCGAATTTGAGTGAATTTTCTTGTTGTTTGAAGCTTTCTTTTGAGGAAATGTAATATTTCAAAATATGTAAAACACGTAAAAGTTAAAGGACTGCTGTTGCTTAAATACTTTGGACAATAATGTGTTTTATTAAAAATTTCGGTACTCTCTTGAAGCCTATTTAAAACGGTGGGAAACCCTTGGCCCACATGCGATGATTACAACCTTTCTTCACTTATTTGTGATGGTTTAATTTTTTCTTTATTTATTATTTTGGGAACAATTGTTCATCGCAGTGCTACTGCAGATTTTTGCGTGATTACGGATTATAGCATTAAAAGAATTACATTTTAAATATAATCGAGTGCACGTACACTGCGTGTGAGGACGCGAGAATTTGTGGTGCAAGCACTGCAACGCAGTAAGTACTCCAATAATAATTTTAATTAGTACGTGTTCTTTTTTCATTCCTTGAACTCATTTTGACCGAGGAGGCTACGCGAGTGTCGCCGGTGCAATGCGGTACTGACGGATATGTGAGTATCCCAAAACTTATGTTTATTATATTTTATTTGGTCGTCTCCTCATAGGCGCGTGAATTAATTCGATAATGTGTTTATTCTCAGCTGGGTTACCGCACTGTCTTTGGATTCCGCTATTCTCTCCCGGTGGAGGCCGCCTCGCCGCCACGGCTAGCCGACGGGTCATCCGCTACAGTGGTAGTCGAGGACTACATGCAGGGCCAGACCGAGATGCGGCGCTAGCAGTGCCCTGGTGGCAAGGTGAATGAGTTTTTCTTATATTTTTTTTGCTTACCTCTCTCTCTTTTACTCGTACTTTCCTCCGTTCAGTTGTCTAATGCTTACAAGTAATTTACATTTCTATTTTTACAGTCCTTCGCACTTATCGCTCGCCCTTAGGAGAGGGGGGGGGGGGGGGCTCACTTACTCTGAGCGCTGGCTGCGCAATCTCACCGGCGGACAGCGGCCGCGGATTATATTGGTGGCCGTCGGGGCATTTTTGCGCAGCCACATCCCTGGCAATGAGATGGCCAATAAAGAGTAAATTGTGAAAGAAAAGTGAAGTGATCAATGATTTTTTTTTTTTTTTTGTTATTAAATGCTCCAGTGTACACTGGAGTGCTCAATTTGTAATATCATTAGAATTGATATAAGTTTTTGTATATTTATATGGTTTCTTTATACAACCAAAATTAACGAAATCAGCTGATTTATTTCCTGCGGCATCCGACCCCATGCCATAACCTTAAATATTGTAGCCTTAAAATGTTGCTTTTAGATTTGAACAGTTTTTGAAAAATCAGTTAACGTTGTAGAGTTAATTTAACTTAATGACTTGCACTTTTTATGATCTTAAGATAAACTTTTGTGCCAGGTAATTCAGCTTCTTGCTATTGTCTGAGATTAAATGCATTCCAGATAATTAAATCGGTTTCTTAATTAAATTTGTTATTTATATTTTTTTTAAAATTAATTCATTTTAAATGACCAAATTTGTTTGATAAATTTGTTTTGATAACTTGTTATTTTTTACTTCTGAATTGTTTCGTTTATTAAACTTAATTTATTTTGAGTGATTAAATTTGTCCTGATGACTTGTGATTATCGTGTTTATAAAACGAGTTTACAATTTGCTCTGAATTCTGCGTCTCCTACATCCGAAAGCCTCTCCGGGAGTAAAAGCTGGCTTTTTCAGATTTGAACTTTCCAGAAAAATACTCTGAAGCTGTGACTACAATTTTGGAAGAAAGCTAATATTGGAGGATTAATTAGAAAATCCTGACCATTATTTTCTCAAAATGAACTTTTGCCAAGTGAATATGGATTTCACTTGATTTTTTGAAGTTCAAATATTCGATTTTGAAATTGCACTTATTGATATTTGATACGAACTTTTTGGCTAAGTAAATTGGCGTTTTACTTGTTTTTTGATATTCAATTTGAAATTATGCTTGTTTTTATACGAATGTTTTGGCCAAGTAAATTCGCATTTCACTTGTTTTTAAATAGTCAATTTGAAATTATGCTTGTTTTTTATGTCTTTTTCATATGAACTTTTTGGACAAGTAAATTTTTTATATTTGATTATCTATGTATTTCTTCAAGTATTCAGTTAGCGTATGCTGCATGCGCTGGATTCCGCCGTTCGATTGAGGTTGATAAGCCATTTTGCAGTATTTATCTATTCTAAATATGTCGGCAAAGCCCTTAAGGGGGCAGGCCTGGGTCAAATCCAAAAAAAAGAATTTTCTTTACCAGTCCAAAATACTTCTTATGTTTAACAGTAATCTATCTGAAAATTTTTTTATTATTTTTTTCGGAGAACCAATCAATTTTTTGAAAAATTTCTGTTTAAATTTAAAAAAAAAATTAATTTGATATACGAACAAGAATAATAAAAAATAATTTGAACGAAAATATGCTCTACTCATTTTGTAATACATGTCAAAATGAGTCGAATAACCGTCGAAAAAGAAATTTTCATTTATCATGTCACCTAGAATCGTGTGAAGATAGTGAAATTGAAAATAGTGATATTTTGTGACGTGTAGGATCAAGATTTTGAGCATTTACAACTGCGAAATTTAAGATATTATTAAGTATTGATAGTATAAAAAGTTGCAGAATCATTGCTTTTAAACATAAAAAGTTTTCTGAACTCATAGAAAAAATCATTTTTGGGTTTAACCCAGGTCTGCCCCTTTAAGCATCTTATTTAAAAAGTGCGTGCCTTGGTCTGAAAGTAGCGCAGCTGAGGTGCCAAAATAGCATATGACTTTGTTCGTGAATGCTCAAGCGACTTCTAATGCTAAAGCGTTCTTAACTGGAAGGAGAATGCAAAATTTTGTTAGGCAATCCTGAGCCATAAGCACGTATTTGTAGCCTTCAGGTGAGTCCTTAAGGGGACCATAAAAATCCATGCTCAGTTTCTGAAAAGGCCGCGAGGGTGTGTCTGTGATAACAAGAAGGAGACCTGTTTTTATGCATTTTGTCAAATTTTTTAAGTGCAATGTGATTAAAGTTTTAAGCTGTGCCTGGTTCAGCTTTCGCTTTCCATACATTACTCTGCATTACATTTCTGCCTAAGACTTCACGCTCGACAATATCTACAATTAATCGAGTGGTAATTTCCAATGGCTTCAAATTTTGAGCATGGAGGAGTTCACCTTCCGGCGTATATTGAAACTCCGGCTGCGGTCTGTTCAATGACTGATATATGATTGGATTTTTGTTTTTGTTTCCATCGTTGGGTGCTACTTATTTTCACACCTTTTTGCAGCCCTTTTTCTTGGCGCAAATGAAGATTGGCAATATAGTCGATCTTGTAGGGTTGATGACTACTCAACTTTTTCTTGAATTCTTTTCTTTTCTGGTTGTTGGATAACCAAGAGTCATCCGTAATTCCTTCCCTAATACATTCTTCGGAGTCAGAAACCGTGATTATTTTTTATTTTTTCCTATCCCTAGAATTTCAGAAACTATTGAATTTTGACAGGGCGATTGTTCCTCCGCCTTCATTTTTCCTGCCTCAATAGATTCTTGTAAAATATTTCGAATACCAGTCTTCTTCAGCACTTAGCTGATGTTTGTTGTTGATAATGATCAGTAATTGCACATTAGTTAACAAGCAAGCCAGATACGTCGTGTCGTCATAATCCAAAAAGTACGTGTTACTTTTCCCTAGCTGTTGTGTGAGCCATCGTATATTTATTTTTTCATCATCCTTGTAGACACCCTGCTTCGTTTGGCATAAGAAGTCGTCGGTCGTGTTGCGCTCCGCTAGAAACTCGCGTTTAAAGTAAACGGATAGTTCATCTGGACATGTAGTTCTAGATGCTTCCGAATCGGTTTTTGGCATTTTGATTCTTTTGTTACAATCGATGCCCTTCTTTTTTGAGGCTGGAGCAACAAATACTCTGACCAGCGGTTGATCCAACTTTGCTTCGCTATCGTTTTGCTCTTGCATGTCTGCAAGCTCGTAAAGCTCTGCTGTAGGACGCTGGGTTCTCTTCGCCTTCCGGTATAACCAGATTGCACGAGAGCGCTTCGGGGTTGGTGTTTTTCGTTCCCTCTTTGTCGACTATGTCAAATTCATAGCCTCGCAGGGTCGCTTTCAACCTGTTGAACCTAAAATCTGACTTCTTAGAACTGTGAAAGTACTTCAGCGCTATGTGATCTGTGACTAACGTGAATTTGCGGCCATATAAGTAGTGCTTGAATTGTTCTTTGCCAAACACGATCACGAGCAGCTCATTATCATAGGTTATGTATTGGAGCTCGCTACCCTTGAGTGGTCTGGATGCAAAGGCGAATGCATCGTCCTTGCCGATGGTTCCGTGTACTAATACGTCTCCTAGCGCAAAATCTGGCGAGTCGATCGTGAGAATAAACGTCTCAGATAGGTTAGGTGCAGCTAACACCGGCTCACTGCAGAGTATGTGTTTTAGTTCTTCGAAAGCCGACCTTACTCAAGAACTAAGAGAGATATCGAAAAAACGACAAGAACAGTTTCTATTTGTGTTTTCATGTAGAATACGAAAAAAAATTTTGTTTTTCAAAATCTCGATTTTTTGACTTTCCCGTCCGCCATATTGGATCCGCCATCTTGAATTTTCAAAATCTGACCTCGGATTCGGATTCGGCGCGGCTCGGGACCCTATGAAATGTAAACAGTTTCCCCGCACCATAGCTGTAACTCTTATGTGCACGAAAAGTTTAAGAAAGTCTCGGCTTGACCGGACTCCCCTCTTAAGTCCCATGCTCATGCACTCGAATTCCCAGTATTGAACTGAGTTTTACCCTACCGGTGCTGAAAAAGCGGTAAATTGTGCCGAATTATGATGCATGTGTATCTGGTGAAAACCCTGCTTCAAATCAATTATCGTTATTATGACTTCAAGCGCCAGTTGTTTTAGTATATCGCTCATGAGTGGAAGCGGCCAGCAGCTGCCTACCATGATCTCATTTAAGGCTCTGAAATCTATGATCAAGCGCCATCTTTTATTTTCACGTTTCCAATATTGATACATCGTGAATACACGGTTCCGTCGTGATTATCGGCAACAAAATTTCCAAATAATAAATTTGGGCCCAAGTTGTGTAATGGTACCCAACCAACTTTCACGTCCGTATTAGTAACCCTAGCATGTATTATACGGCGCGATCTGGTCGGAATCTCAAAGCATTCTTTTTGCGCGAAAGAAATCGTTATCATATCTAGGATTAAACTTTTAATATCTCATCCGATCAGTCCCTTTGTATCAACACGGAAGCTGTCAGAAACAACATGCATTTTGCATAAAAGTCTATGCCTCACTATCAATATTTTTCCCAGAGTACGGAATTTGCCGGGGGGGGGGGGGACTTCCGTAATTGCAAGAATTTCGCTTCGATCTATCCGTTTAGTTTCGCTAACTAAACTACATTTAATTACAGAGATATCTGCTCCCGTGTCTACTTGATAGTTAGCTGTTTTGTTGACTAAATCGTCGCCTTGTAAAATCATCATCCTGGCGAATCTGATGCAAACTACTTGAGAGGATTTCAGTTTGCTCTGTACTAGCGAGTCGATCTGCTCAACGCGTGAGGACTGCGCCAAGTAATCTATGAGTTTAAAGACTTGTCTTTTCCTTGGTCGGACTGCGTTTCGGCGACATTTTCCTGCCTCGTTCCGATCATCGTTCTGATTATTTATATTATTTGTATAATTATTATTGTAATTATTATTACGATTGTTATTGTTATTGTTATTGTAATTATTATTGTTTTGCTATATGTTGTTGAAATTTCCGGAATTTCCAGTCCCGGCCGTAACTCGCCCTGCTTAAATATCTGCCTCTAGCTTAAGGAGGTTGTATAAGTAGATATATGTCATCAAAAACAAACACTTTTTACTACAATTTAATCTCGCATAATGATATTGAAGTCAATTTATTATGAAATAATGAGTTCTTGTCAAACTAAAAAATATCTTTTATCGATACTCCGTTATGTGTAATAGGTTGGACGATTGTTAATAACAATTGTCCGTGGCTAATAAGCTGTCGGCCGAGCTGCTGTCGTGCATTAGCTTGCGCAGCACACGACGCGTGCTGGCGTCCACTATTGCTCCAACCTGGAGTAAACCAGCGGCGCAACGCCGCTGAGCTTTTGCCTTGCTGCCGCTGCTCTGGCCGTCCTGCTACAAAGTTCACTGAACCCCGATTGATTCAGCTCCGTGCGGAGTCATCTAGACGCACGGGTTTTCGCGATCGGCAAGGAGCGCGAAAGCGCGGAAAGCTAATTGTCGCAACGCGCCAATGTAACGGCTTTTCGCGTTTGCCTAACTCGGTCGTAGAGCAGACGGGTCGTGGGGAAAATTGACTCACGCGAGTTTAACTTTTAATAATAAAATAGACTATATTCAACAATAAATAAATTAACAATAATAGAATAATAAATAGTAATAACGAGTTTAACAATAATGGATTAACAATAATAACAACGAATTTAACAATACGCGCAGACCAAGCGACGGTGCGCGCTCAGCTCGTTCGCCGTTGGACGCGTTGCCCTCACGATGGGCCGTACGCGCGCCTGGTGTCACGGCACCTCGGTGTACTCTAGGGCGCGGTGCCCACGGTGAGCAGCCCTGTACACCGCTCGCGGTTTATATTATATCTAAACGCGCGGACTAGCCTTTACCTTAATTATACGTGCCTCGAGGACGATCACTCTATCTCTGTCTCTCTCTCCTTCTCCGCTTCGCTTCTCTCTCTCCTCCACTCTCTTCTGGCTACTCGTGGGACGCGCCTCCACACTCACAGCACAGTGGGGAGATATCTCCGTACGCACTTCACTTCAAATGCGGCGTCACGACAACAGGTCGCTCCGCGTGCACTAGCTTCTACGCGGGAAAATGTCGGCGAGACTCAAACGGCGTTGACGCGCGCGGATCGAACTCTGAATCGATAGTGACGCGCTCGAGGCGTCAGCGCGGCCAGCGCCGCGCCCCCAGGCGCGTTCTCTTTGGGTAACTACCCTGCTGCGCGCGCGCGTCGCCTATAGTGCTGACCTACGCCGGTACATGACACTCATTTCCTTACATATGTTAAAATTAGATATCGTCAAATTTAGACTTTAAAAAGGAAAATATTTACATATCATTTTGAAAAATTAAATATCATCGAGTAACCTGCATAGTTACAGTCTATAGTTTATGAATCCATACATGTGTTTTTGTAAGTTTGAGCATGTATAAGTATAAACTATAGGCTGTAACTTTGCAGGTTATTCGATGTTATTTAATTTTTATATGGGTAAGTCCCCTGAAATTTCGCAAGGAACAAAATGAGACCTTCATAATTAAAACCGGATAACAAATAAAAAAGTCTCCACTGTTTTGTGAAGTTTTTCAGTTTTAAAGTCTAAATTTGACGTTGTCTAATTTTACAATAACGGAATTTCGATTAAAAAAATCTTTTATATTGACAGAAACTATATATATATATATATATATATATATATATATATATATATATATATATATATATATATATATATATATATATATATATATAAAAGAATATGTCCTGACTGACTGATTGACTCATCAACGCCGAGCCAAAACCATTAAACCTAGCGACTTGAAATTTGAATGGTATATTGTTTTTACATTGTAGACAACAAATTAGAAGGGATCTTACAGTTAAAAGCTGTAAAATGTGTTTTCACGGAATCATTTAAAATCTCCAAGGCTCGATGAGATATCGGCTTTTTTATTGTTTCACAGGCTTTTTAATATTAATTTGTAGAATGTAATTTCAGAGTTTTTATCTACAATCGACCGCTAAATAGGTAAATTTTTCAAATTTCGAGTCCTAAATTCGTCAAAAAGGACAAAATTGGATTTTACGGATTCATTCCAAATTGCAAAGGCCGGTGAAATATCGGCTTTATTATCGTTTAAAAGATTTATTAATAATAATTAGTAAAAAGTAATTTCTGTATTTTTTCCTAAATGTTTTTCCCGAATGCTTATTAATGCTTACTTCTAAAAAATAATTTTACAGTTTTTCCCTAATCAACAGCTGTAGGTAAATTGTCCCAGCCTCAACCTGAATATATATATATATATATATATATATATATATATATAAAAGGACATGTACTGACTGACTGACTGACTGGCCGACACATCAACTCTCAGCCAAAACCCTTGAACCTAGGGACTTAAAATTTGGATGGTATATATAAGAAAAGTCAGTTTTGATATGTTACTTTGTAATAAACGCGGGTAACGCTGTGGCGGGGGATGCTAGCGATTTGAAATTTGTACGGTATATATACGAAAGTTCAGTTTTCGTATGCTGATTTATAAAGATCGTGGGCAACGCCGCGACCGGGGATGCTAGTTTCATAATATATTGACTTTCATATCACTATGTGAGATTAAATTTTTATGTACGTATCCCGGCTTCCCGCAGTACTCACACTTTAACATCTCGAAGTTCTCTCTTTTTCAATTATCCTCGACATGCGTAGTGAGACCACAACAGCTGCATGCAGAAACAGTAGCTATCGCTGGTAGTAGTCAGACTATCGACTATCTGTTGAACCGGCACAGGCTGCGATACTGCATAGCTGACTTGTGTGTGCGTCATCAAGGGCTGCATTGCTAGGTGGCTGCAAGCAATCCGTGCGCTCTGCTTGCATTCGAAATTGACCGCGAGCCTTATCGTTCCTGCTGTACTGTAAAATAAAGTCCGCGGGCAATTTCTCAACTTAGCCATAGCTCATTACCCTCGCCGCATAGCCGTCTGCCGCCCTTCCAGATAATTGTCCCGCAAGTGCTAATAAAATTAATTTCTCCTGTTGCGAGCCAAACTATTCTCTTGTTTGCTGCGCTGCTATACAAAACAAATTCAATTTATCTTTATTCCCATCAAATTGTAGAATTACATTTTTTGCATGCGAAAATGTGAGGCCACACCCTCGCGTATTTGGCGCATTGTTATCCAAAATGCTTAAGGGGAAACTCCACTGATTTTTGAAAAATCTCTTCCTTTTGTAGAATAAAATTAAAATTTTGGTAACTATTTTTGTCATAATTGAAGAAGGTTGGAGGAAATACTCCTACTATAATTCTCACACAATCTGGATTCATCGTTCAATTCCGAAGGTGGATGATTTAGGTCATCGCGTCTGACGACTGCTATTTGCCGTTGAATTATGTTTTCATCCCTATTTATACGTACTAATTGTCGTCCGTCAAATCCCCGATCACATACGTAACAACGATTATGCAGTGGTCTACCACCCCTACCGCCCATTTTCGGTCACATAACAGATGTTATGTAACAGAAGAAACCATAGATGAATACAGTATATAATTTTATACTGAATATAAAATAAGTATACTAACTCAGCCCTGCTGGAACCTATCTACAGTCCAGGATAGTCATGCATGATCAACCCTCTACTTACGGACTGAAGATCCTGATTTTATACAGTGTTTGTGATTACCCCGTCGCCGACACCTGTTGACAGGCTGCAGAAGCTTTTAGCTTCTACAATTGAGTGACACAAATACCATCTCTTAAAAGTAAGAAGCGAGGCTGTATTTATGAACATGGTATTTAGAATTCGGAACTTTATGGGGTCTGGGGTTAAGGGGTTCTGACTAATCAGGTCTAGGGTTATGAGGTTATGGAATTTGGGCTAATGGTGTTATGGGCTTATGGGGTTTAGGCTTTTGGGGTTTGGGGTTATGTGATCTAGGGATATTATTATTAGCTTATTAGCTTGCGTGTTTCAATTTTCCCGTAGATCTTATCCTTCCGCGTGTGCCAAGCTATTTGCACTCTACGTTTTCGAAGGAGGATTTTACGCACACCGGCTTTTAAGAAAAGTGTAAGTAACACAGAATATTATTGTGCTTATTAAATATATAAATATTTGAAATCTGGCATCGCGAGCGTTTGTCGAGCATCGCGCCGCGTGTCTTCCCCTCTCGAACATATACCATTTCTCACTGTACCGCCGTGCTCACCATAGTCAGTTTTAGTTTTTATAAATAATTCTATGTGTCTATCGAACACTTGCAACATCATGCTGCGAGTTCGAGCAGCTGGCCATCAACACATTTATAATATAATTTGAATAAACTTCAAGTGTTCATGTTTGAATCCTAATTTCCTGTGTCGTACTTTAGTTAAAGCCTCGAATAATTATAATGTTAAAGACTGCATGTGCGGTGCAATAATCTTGGCTTTAATAGCCAAAATTATTGTCATAAAATTGACGCAGCAATCTGGGGCCGACAAAAATTTGGGTAAAATTTGAATTAAATTAAAATTTAATTAAATGTAATTCATGATTAAATATTCGTTGAATACAACAGTGCAGGTGAACGTAAACATATAGTGGCACCTGTAAGCCATAGTCGGTATTTTCACGAGTGATATACACGCGGCCACGGCGAGGAGTTCGACAACGTCGTTACGGCGTGTAGCTGGTCATTTTTGCATGTGCGCCGCGAGGTAGTCTCGCAGGCAACCAACTTTTTTTTGCGTCAGGCGGTAGGCCACGCTAGCAATATTTGGCATGCATATTTTATGCTGATTATTTGGCATTCTGCAAATTGGCATAATTACGAAAAAAATATATTATACGTATGTCCTAAATAATTAGTATTGTATAAATATAATTATAGTATAATAAACACAGAGTGAGTGCGTGGTGAAGTTTCGACATATATTTTTCAAGTATAATCTTAAAAATTTATTTAAATAAAATTCGTGGTAACTATCAATAGACTCGAAACTTATGTTTACTATCAAAATGATAATTATAGAAGGTAGTTAAAAAATAAATCTTTTTTTGCAACATGTGTTCTTCGATACAATATAGACTCTACAATCTACTTGAACATTTCTTTTTAAATTTAGTTTAATTAACAATCGTTCTTGACTCAATTGTTATTCCATTTGTTTAACAATTTTAAATAATAGTGTAACAAATAAAATTTTGTTTTTGAATTAAAAATATTTAGATAAATTAGGAAATATGATTAGCAATGGTACATAACTGGAGTAATTATAATCAGATTTAAATACACTTATTTTAATAACACATGCAGTGGAAATTATTTTCTATCAAATAGACGTTGAATAGATACTTTTTTATTTTCTTTTAAATTAGATTATTCACAACATAAATTTAGTAAATTAATATTAATCATTGTTGAATAGTATATTCGTAAATAGTAACGAAATCTCGAAAAAAATTTTTGGAACTCGAATACAAGGGTAAAGTTAGAAGCCTTAGTCACCCAAAAATAAAAGGCAACATTTTGATTTCTATTATATGATTATAATTTAATATTTTACGTACATTTTCCCTATGTTTTACGTATGTTATGCACAATTTCGTAATATATATTGTTTATTTTCTGCGCCTATCGCTACTATAAATTCCCACCTACCGATTAATATAATTTTAAACCTATCCCCAATAAATCCTATGATCACTACAGTGATTTAATCGTTGTAAAGTGGATTTATCAAAAATAAGTGAATAACATTTGATTAGAACTAGTGATTATTTATTTCCCTTTGATAAATTTTGTTCGTTTTTTACGAATAGATTACACCTAATCTACTTTCGTACACTTTGTATCAAATTTCGTATAAAACTTTTTTAATATTGGGTTCATAAAATTAACGTGGAAATTAAAACTTGTATAGTATATTATCTGTGGTAAATATTTGTATTAAAATTCGAAATAAATATTTAGTATAAAGAATTTCTATTTACCTTGTACAGTTGAATAAATATTTTGTGTAAAAGTTTAATTTATTTAAAGTACCTGGTTAAAGAAATTGTAAAAATTTTTGCTTTCTGGGTAATTAGTTTTAACTTTAAATTAAAACTTTGGTCATTTTGAAATTTTGTTGTTATTACGTACTAAAATGTTTTTTCTCTTTTTGTAATTAGTTAGCAACCCTTGATTACATTTGAAATATTCTTTAATTTTGCAATACAATTTTATTTTCTTTATAAACAACAGTAGCTTACAATAATCCACTTCCGTTAAAATAAGTCGTACTATATTATTTATAATTAGTAATATGCCGTCTTATCGAAGACACACCCCTCAGTTCATATCGAACTTAAACGATACCACGACTCTACCGATTCCTACCCTACTGCAAATTGCCTAGTAGTTGAGTTTTACCTTGCGTACCTCAACCGCATGCATACAGAAATATTGGTACTGAATTTTAGTTTGGTTTGCTTCGCTTTTGCTTGCTGAAATTTATTTTAGTTTTATTGCTTTCGCTTATTCATTTTTTTGTACTCTATGCAATACTTCATCCGTAATTTTTCTTTGATGCTTGCTGGCCCTGTCACCTTACCGGACACCAGGCAAAGCTCTGTCCTAATAAATACGGGATTTTGTGCTACAAATGTGGCCACCTAGGAGTTATAATTCCCAACTGTCCTAATTGCAACCCACCTGGAAATAAAAAGATCGGACACTTCCAGGTAAGAAAGACCATTGCGGCACCAGTAAACATGAGTAAACCGTCGGGAACATGGACTTTGCCTCAGAAGCCTGAGCGGGTGTCGGTTCAACGTCTACTGCATTCGAAGCCTAAAAACAATACCTCTAAACGGAGAAATTCGGAGACAAGCGATTGAGAAATCTCTGCGGAATCGCCGCGGAAATCAGAGACCACATTGGAAGTCACTCGCAATAAAACTGACCGAGAATGTTGGAATTGTAATTGTTCGGGACATTGTTATCGTGATTGGAAAGAACCACGTAATAAGCGATTTTTTATCGTTGAGGGAAGAGAGATGCGGATGTTAATACGTGTTCTTTTCGTAAGTTTCGCCATTTTTTTAAAAGATTCGAAGGTGTCACTACAAACTTCGCGAAATCCCATATTGCAACCGATAACTCGCAAACGATTGTCTTAGCCGCATTAGTAGACTCCGCATCGAAACTGCTAGCAGCATCACAGGACTCAGTTATTGTAATATCTCATCTTGCCCATACCAAACACCCTCCTTTCGCCAGTATCGCTATTACCTTACCGTAAATATCGTTAATCCCCCTACCGTTAACACCAAAAATATTTCTACCGCATATTCCACAAATTTCCCTACCGTAAATGGCAACAATTTTTCTATTTTTCAATTTTTCAATATATATATATTATGACAATGATTTTAGATAAATAAGCCAAGATTATTGCGCCGCACATGCAGGCTTTAATATTATGTTTAATCGAGGCTTTAAATAAAGTACGACACAGGAATTTAGTATAAAAGCATGAACACTTGAGGTTTATTCAAATTAATTTACAATGTGTTTAGCGCCAGCTGCGCGAACTCGCAACACGATTTTGTAATATGTTCGAGAGGGGAAGAACTTATTACTCAGGGACAGAATATACGGTGGTGAAATACGATTGTAAATAGAAGACAAGCGGCGCGATGCTGGACAAATGCACGCGACGCTAGATTTCCAATATATATAGATATACTCAATAAGCACAATAATACTCTGTGCAACTTGGTTGGTTGGCACACGCGGGACGAGAAGATCGACGGGAAAATCAAAGTATGGAAGCTACGAAAATTCGCAAATCAGAGCAAGCTACTATAGGAGATTTTCGCAACGGATCAAGCAAAACAGGAGGTGTCTACGAGCGCGGCTCAGTACGAACTGAGTCTCTCGCTTCGTACGTGTGGCGCTGCACGCGAATTCACTAGCAAGTGCCGACCGATCCCGGCTGAAGTCGCAGCGCATGCGCCTGGTGAGGAGAAAAGAGAAGGAAAGATGAGCGTCTGCTTCCGGTGACGTCACGCTATACGGCACGCAGTCGACGGCTTGCAGACGGTGTTTTCGGTGCCAGGACGAGGAAGTACGACGAGGGATCCAGCAGGAGCTGCACCTGGGCAACTGTGACTACAAAGGGACACGAAGACGAGAGCTGCAAGTCCCAGGACTGCGTACTTTCAGCAGAAGCAGTGGGACGCGGTTACCTCGAAGAGGTTATATTTACTCAGCAGCTTGCTACGCTACGCTCTTCAACTGCCACTACAGCTATCAGGTGAGATCAGTGTTTTATATACCACTGTCTCTCGACCCTCCTTAATTCTAGGTTGCCTCTAGGTGACTGGCGAGTGCTTCGGTGACTGCTGCTGCTGCCGTTATGGAGGAGCGGTCCAGGAGCTGGACTACGATGCTATATCTGGGAGGCCACACTGCCTCTGCAAACTCTCCAAACCAGATAAGAGTGTTCCAGTTTGTTTTCCGTATCTACTGTAGCTAACCCTTCTTTATATTTTCTAGGGTGTATGCTGTAGGCCTCAGGAGTATCCGGAGAGGCAGCTTTTAGGTTGGTTCGAGAGGAAGGGAGCAAGGAGAGGAGACACCAGGACACACTCAGCGCACGCCAGCAAAGACCAGCCGACAACAGCCTATGCGAGGCTCTATGGGATGGCAGCTGTGCGTCTTCTTTGGCTGTTTCAGGGTACTGAGGAGATCGCTTGCTCTGTGTCACGGAGGGGGAGTGTCGTGACCGTAACTGGTATATGTGTGTGTGTTTAGTGAGGGAAGTGTGCGAGACTGCGTAGAGCCTGGCTTCAATCTACGCTTCTTATTCGGAAATAAGTTTTTCAAACATATGTTTTGTCGAGCATCGAACCTGTACTGATCTAGCTAAATACTTATCCTACGCATATGTATAGTTTCACTTAAATACTTCATTCAATTGTCATTTCTTCTTGTTCTCTTAATGAACTATAAATATTTATTAATATGAATATTTATTTGGCACTACAATGCATCTATAAGTACTAATAACTACTTGTATTCTGGCTATACAATTGATTAGTCGTGAATAGTACGGTTGTATCTATAAAAAGAAGCTAAGAACATATTTATATACAACATTATTTTTACAGACTAAATGCTTAAATCCTATATAAAATGTTAATACAGTAATTTGTGCATGTAGCTGGCACTTGGTCACATGTTGATTTTACTTCAAGTTATTTTACCAATGAGTGGATGCTAGGTGAGTTCGCATAACAAACCCACGCCCAGATATACGATTTAAATACTTTAGCGAGGTAGTTGAAATCAGTCATTGCAATCATACACGGCAGTCGTTTTTTTTTTTTAAATAACTTAGTTTATTTTGTACTACTCTATTTTATGTATGCACAATTTCTTACGTCTATAAATTATAATTGATTTAAGGACATCACATGGGGTTGTAGTAATGGGTATGGGGTTTCCAAAATTAGCAGATAGGATAACGAATTACGATATCGTAACACGAAGGTGGATAATATTTAAGTCAATCACCGCGGGCGGGGATGTAACCAGCCCGGAAGCGAAGCCGCGACCCTGCGGCCTAGAGGAGGGCCTTATATCTATTTTTTTATCACAGTTTTTAAAGGGTAGTTTCGGTAGGAAAAATTGTTGCCATTTACGGTAGGGAAATTTGTGGAATATGCGGTAGAAATATTTTTGGTGTTAACGGTAGGGGGATTAACGATATTTACGGTAAGGTAATAGCGATACTGGCGAAAGGAGGGTGTTTGGTATGGGCAAGATGAGATAGTACAATAACTGAGTCCTGTGATGCTGCTAGCAGTTTCGATGCGGAGTCTACTAATGCGGCTAAGACAATCTTTTGCGAGTTATCGGTTGCAATATGGGATTTCGCGAAGTTTGTAGTGACACCTTCGAATCTTTTTAAAAAATGGCGAAACTTACGAAAAGAACACGTATTAACATCCGCATCTCTCTTCCCTCAACGATAAAAAATCGCTTATTACGTGGTTCTTTCCAATCACGATAACAATGTCCCGAACAATTACAATTCCAACATTCTCGGTCAGTTTTATTGCGAGTGACTTCCAATGTGGTCTCTGATTTCCGCGGCGATTCCGCAGAGATTTCTCAATCGCTTGTCTCCGAATTTCTCCGTTTAGAGGTATTGTTTTTAGGCTTCGAATGCAGTAGACGTTGAACCGACACCCGCTCAGGCTTCTGAGGCAAAGTCTATGTTCCCGACGGTTTACTCATGTTTACTGGTGCCGCAATGGTCTTTCTTACCTGGAAGTGTCCGATCTTTTTATTTCCAGGTGGGTTGCAATTAGGACAGTTGGGAATTATAACTCCTAGGTGGCCACATTTGTAGCACAAAATCCCGTATTTATTAGGACAGAGCTATATATACATTTAGTAATTTAGTCATTTAAACTTATATAAAAATATAGCATAAATTATGAAAAAGTATTGCTTTGAAAAATATCTTTTTATATATAATACATACCACTTTCATAAATAAAAGATGATAATATGACTACTTGAAGAGGTCAAGAATGAAGTTATTAAACAAGAAGTTTCCTATCAGGTTCTACGTACACTTAATACTGAAAGGGACATTAAATTAAATACTATCTTATATCTTATACGTTAATATTCGAAACTTAAATGCAAATTTTGAAACTCTACAAATTCTTATTAAGAGTTTGAAGATCAATCCCTATAGTTTGTGCTGAATTTTGGATCTTCAGCATTATGATTGTTATAAATTACTAGGATATGATATATACTGTAATGGAAGTGATATAATCGAGTCAGATTGTGTCGTTGTATATATAAGGAAAAAGGTTATTCATTCCTCTGTGATAATAGAAATTGATAGATAAAAAATTCTTAATACAATTTTTAATTTAAATTATAATTATAAGCTTGAAGTATCAGCTATAAATAAATGTTATGATCTGCCCTGTACAGAATTTAATCTGAATCTAAAAAAATATTTAGAACAAAAGCGAAATAGTAAAATTTGATTAATGATAGGTGATTTTAATATTAATATTTTATTATTAGATATTACCCTGGTTTTTTAAATATAACAATACCAAATTATAATAACAATAGTGGGAATGGATCATGCATTGACAATATATTTATAAAATCAGATACTATCGCTACAAATACTTATAAACTATTAATGCCTATGCCACAACATTATCCTCTATTTATAGACATAAATAAACCTGAATATAGAAAAGAAAGAGAACTGAAAACTTATTATAATTACACAAAACTTTTTAACCTAGCAAAATTTAAAAATTGCAATACATACAATCAATTCTAGATTCAAATGAAGCTATAAACTCAATAATAAGTGATATCAAAAACTGTTTAGAAAAGGCAAAATATAACGTAAAATCTAATGGTAAACATACACCCAGAAAAGATTGGATTACAAATGCCATTATGAAATCATGTAAAAAAAAGAATTACTATATAATCAAATGAAAACAATGATAAAGTAATTATAGATTCTATAATGGTAGACAGTTATGGAGAGTGATGAATTCTAAAATTGACAAAGAAAATAAGAATAGAAATATCATTCATATACGTAATGAAAATGGTGAAAAAGTAAATGAATCTATTGAGATAGTTAGGAATATGAATAAATTTTTTACTAATATAGGCAAAAATCTAAGCAAAAAAATGTATAAACCCGTTAATATAGATATCAACCTACCACCAATGAATACAAACACAATAGTTTTGAATTACAAAAAATCATAGAAAATATGAAACTAAAAAATAGTAGAATTGAAAAAATTAACACAAAAATAATCAAAATAATATCTAGTCTGATAACAGATATTCTTGCACATGTTTTCAATTTATGTATCGAGAAATCAATATGGCCGGAAGCTCTAAAGATAGCAGAAATTGTTCCTACATACAAATCAGAAAATAAAGATAAGGTTGAAAATTATAGGCGAATATCATTAATATCCAATATAGCCAAAATCTTTGAAAAATTAATATACAATAGAATTTATGCTTTTATTACCAAAAGCAAAATTCTAGCAGCAAATAAATTTGGTTTTATAAAAAATAAAGTAACAAAGGATGCTTTAAGGGGGGAGTCTTCTTTAGGAGCCGAAAAAAAGCGTTTTTCAGCGATTTTTTTGAAAGGGAAGAAAATGATTGCGGTAAACGAAATTTTGAGAACATAATGTACTATATTATAGCTTTAAAAAACAATTTTTGTTATTATAAAATATTAAAATTTCTTCAAGTTATGATCATTTTGCCGGAGCACCTGGAGTCTGCACTTTCTAATCGGTGCCGGTGATGAAGGTCGTGCGGTACGTCTGAAACAGTCGAGACAAGTTTTTGTTAATTTTTATAAGTTTCTTTTCTATATGAACTCAAAAAATACCGACGAATTTGTCAAATTCAAAATTTATCAAAGTTTAAAAAAAATTCACTTTTTTGAAAAAAAAAATTCACTTCAAGTTTCAAAAAAAGTAGTTTAAATAATACTTTTGTCCAACTTTTTTAGTTCAAATAGAAGATAATTTAATACTGAAGCTAGATCACATTGATTTTTTTCGACCGGACGTATATTCTTTTTGCTATCACCGGCACCGTTTTCTAAAAATCGTAAAAATGAAAACTCGAGAAAATGCGCTTTAAAGTTTTCGGTCCAAAAAATATAAGTTTTTGGGTACTTACAGTAATGAGAGGTTAATCAGCTATCCCTGGGCCATACATTAGTCCTTCCTCTTCTTCAAAAAACTCGTTTTGTCTGAGGGTTTCCAATCTTCGAGCTGTACGAGCCTTCTTGCTAGAAAATGATGCGCGCCGGTTCTCCCGCATTATGCGCTCAGCATCGACGGCGTCAGCAAAATTTTTGCACTACTGCCCGATGATAATATTGAGATGCTGCATGGCGGAAAGTACAGCAGAGTAGCCCTCATTAAAAATGCCTGCAGCCATATATGCTGCAATTTTGACGATTTTATAGCCGGAATTCAAATGTTTCAGACTTAGGCGCCACACAATCGAATTGGACGATTCGTTGGAATTTTGAGTGCGGCCGCCTAAGCACCGCCTCATTAAATCGTCATTAGAGAGCTCTTCATAAATTGGACGATTGTGCTTCTCCACGGTTTCATCGATTAATCTCGCCGGATGTTTGTAAGATGCAAGATTATTCGCCGCTTGAGCCTTGCGCCATTCGCACCAACTCTCGGCGCCTTCTGGACAATTTTCATGCCGACGATTTTCATCCGTGGAACAGTAGTGGTCTAATGTTGCTATAATAGCTTTCTTTATACCTTTCACTGAATCAATATTTCGACAAATTGCCAGACCGTAGTATATCGTCAATTTCTTGATTACACTCTCCGTTAGCCGCGTCTTTCCTCCGAGTTTCTCGGTTTTTCTTTTATTACGTAAACGAGTACCCATACGCTTTTGCACGTGTCCAACACACTCATTTTTCGTCACTGTGCACTCGTCCCCGTAAGGATTGCTATTTAAGATTCCAGTAAAAGTTTTGGAGTCGCAATCGCCGGTATAATTGGTGTACATAACTCAGAATTTCTCGACGGATCTCGAAAACATCTCCATTATGGAATCCACCTCCATCTTCCCTGCCGAACCTGCATGATTTGAGGAGCATGAGTCTTTATGATTCTCATACCACTCCTCAAATGCGTCTTCGTCCAAAGTATTTTTGCTTATGGCACACGAATGACAATATCCACTTTTTACAATGAGATCGATTACTTTGCCACTGTAGTATCCGATGAGCGTTGTTACACCGTACAAGGAAGTATAACCGCGCTTTTTCCACGATCCATCGCCCGAAACCTTCAAATGATTCGCAGGTCTTTCATGTTCAACGTTTTTTTCTTTTTCTTCCTTGACGGCTTTTTCGCAGGTGCTCTTGAACATTGTCTTCGACGCTGCGTGCAAATGCTCAACGATTTGTTGGTAAGTAGATTTTACAAAACCTGCAGACATATCCATGAGGCCTCAGAATACGTTTATCCCTTCTCGTCCAATACCAAGAAGCCTCATAACAAAAACAATTCGTCTGTTGATTTCGTAGCCGGTATTTATCAATGGTCCTGACTAGATTTCGCGTCGACCACACATACACTGGACAATAATTTTAAATCCTAGGCCTCGATCACCGCTTTCTGCGAACGTTAATTTTTGCTTGCATGATCTGCAAATTGCGATTTCCGAAATGGCGAGAAACACAGATATAAATTCAATAATGCGATAGCAGTGCGCAGAATGAATAATGACATCATCGCTGCTTGCTGTCGTTAATTTCTGCTCACTGCGGCTCGTGTGTAAGTCTCCGTCGTCCGATGAAACACTTGTAAAACGATTGCGGCGAAATTTCCGCTTTCGCGGTTCCGCAGCACGCTGTCTTTTAAATCGATCACCTTCTGAGAGCTATAGTATACCGTTATATTATATACCGTTCTCCCTACTCGTTCGTCGCGCGTCTGCTAGGTGCACCTGCTCGTGTTGTGGATCCTGCATTTACGCCCCACTCTGCTGCCTCCTGTGTCCGTGAGCCGGACTGTCGTGATGCCTGCACAGTAGAGCATACAAACTATAGCTGTGATAATAAATCACAGCTTCCACTGGTCCATCGGCACGGCTTTTCAACATCCACGCAACAACACCCGGCCAGGTGTTTTGAGGTTAAGTGAGGTGAATACGGCAGAGTGGCGGGAGCCAAGCACGAAGCATAATAAACTCAGAGGTGTCACTTCAATCTGGACACACAGCACGCAGCGCCTATACTACCAAGGCGCCATCTGCCGACTCGAACTGCAACTACGTGACTACTGAGGCGACACCTGCTGCATCCTAGACACACCACCATTACCTTCCACGACTCATCTTTGTCGCCACCAACATTATGGTCGACAACTGCGCCATCTGCGGGGAGGTTCCTAGGAGCAGCAACTCGCTACGTAAGTGCTGCATATGCAATATAACCTATCATCCGGCGTGCAAGCCTCTTGCAGTGCTTACCCGCGTGCAACGAAGTGCACTACAGCTTCAAACCAAAGCTGTAGCGTGCCAGGCATGCATCGACTCGAAGAGGTCGATGTTCGAGTTGGCAGTCACGCGCGCGACGAACGCTAACAACATGAGTGGGAAAGAGAAAGAGCTAGCCGCGTCCACTCCGGCCAATAAAAAGCCTGCAATAGCTGCGCGTACCAATCAGGCGAGCAAGGCCGCGCCCACCAACTCCTCACTCTCTCCGTTGCAGGGGCTAGGCCCCGCCCCCACCAGCAGCCTACTCCGGTTGGCTGCGCAGTCTCCTGTGACGTCACTAGGCCCGCCCACTTCCAGCAAGGGAGCAGAGCACAGCGGGGAATCCCCGAGTGACGTCACGGCCAAGAGTACGGATTCAAACGGTGCTTATGATACATCGCAGTCTTTCATTTCCAAGAACAACAGCTGCGTTAATGACGTGAATGCGTCCGTCATTCGAATGTTAGACAGCACTGCTTTAAACAAGGGAACAACGGTCCCCTGCCTGGTGGAGTACGCGAATTCAACTTAAAAAAAAATTGAGGAAAAACTGTCGAAACAACACTCCCAGCTGGAGGAGATGAAAAAAGAGAAGCAAGTGCTTTGCCAAGAAATAGACAATTTAAAAATCAAAAATAAAAAATTACACGATAGTAACGTTGACACAAACAATTTTTTGAACAAAACTGAGTTAACTTATAATACGTTACTTGAAAAAATTGATAATTTAGAGCAGACTAATTTTGAGTCACAAACAAAAATTGATAATTTTATAATAAATACTTTTGAAACTGATTTCCAAAACCTAACCAATAAAATCAATAGAGTTGAAAGTGACAACAAAGAAATAATAAAGAATATAGGAAAAATAATAACAAAAGAAAACTTTACCTCTGCATATACAACTACTATCAATAAAATGGAGAGTAACGTAGAAAATATCCAAAAAAATAACCAAATCATACTTAACAAAATTGAATTCCAACAAATTGCAGTGCTCCCCAGTACACAAAACAATACCGTTTCTCTGACAAGTACAAACAAATGTAAAAATAATAATGCGTCTACTACAAATAGTAATTTATTCGACAACTATAGAAATATAAGCGACACAAATGACAATTGTAATAACAATAATGACGGGTTCATCCAAGTTGTAAATAACAGAAAAAAATTATCTAGTCGATTGAATAAGAACACTATTGACAATAATGATGCTGCAGCATCACCTGCACGGAGCACGCGGGTGCAAACGATTGATGGAGGGACAATGCACAGTAAAAACATTAAAAATGGTAACACGGAGCTAATTATTTCTAACATTTTTTACGGTGATGTCTCTAAGCGTGTGGACGTTGCACACGCGATACTGTGCCGTGTCCTTCCATCAACACGGAAATCAGAAATAATAGGCACACGCCTGCTTCGGTCAGAGGAACCGACAGCTGCGGCATCAGCAGATATAAATGGCGAACGTAGACGGTCACCATGGGTTGTTACCCTTTCCAGCAGTGCGTTAGGCGAGAAAATTATGCGAGCCAAAAAGCTAATCACTGGCTTTCATGCTAGAGATATCGACATTGCAGCTCTTGACCAGGACACAAGGGATGGAATTATCAATGGGAAAATTTTTATAAATGAATTATTAACAAAGGAATGTTTTATTAAATATAGAAGTCTCAAGGCCCTTTCGATGAGACTCAATTTTAAATATGTTTGGCATACAGGGGGCCGTTTCCTGGTGAAGAGGCGTTATGGCGATGTCTCTCATGAATATTCATCTGCGGCTGATTTACAAACAATAGTGGCATCATATGCCACTAATCAACCATCACCAACCGTAGATAAGATAACAAAAAACGTTGATAAAGAAAGCGCAATTGATAAAACTGTTATTCCGTCAACTGTTGCAAATATTTGACTATCTTCAGACACTGCTGGGGGGGGGGGGGTCACTATAGGGGACTGAGAGCAGGTTTTGTCAATGTTACCTCTCTAATGGGGCACATTGGCATGATTAAACAACACCTTTCAGCTCGTCCTCCCTACCATCTCTTTGGAGTTGCTGAGTCGCACCTTGACCCTGATGTTGGGAGTGATCTCATTCAGATCGACGACTATACACTACTTAGACTTGATCGCAACAAACTAGGGGGCGGGCTGGTCCTGTACATTCATAACACTTTCAAGGCAAATTTATTATGCAGCTCTCCAACAACACAGGAGGGCAGGCCATTTATACCTGAATATTTAATGTGTAGTGTTCAGCAGGGCAGCCTTCCCCCGTCTTTGTTGCTTTAATATACAGACCACCACACGTACCGTTTTTATAGGGCTCTGACTTAACAGACAAACTAACGACACATACGCAAGACTTTAGTCATAAAATTATTATGGGAGATCTGAATGCGAACCTACTCGGAACGTCAGCCGATGCAAGATTTGTTAGGCGGTTGGCTGATGATCTTAACCTTCAAATAGTTGATCATGGTGCGACTCATCATCTCACAGATTCTCACACGTGGATTGATGTTATCTTGACAGATAATAATGACGTTGTACTGAGCAGGGAAAATCGGCCGGCGCCTTTTCCAAGTTATCATAACATCATAGAGGTCGAGATTGGGATCGAAACTGCTGCATCCCCTGTGGCTGAATCTTTCAGCTACAGGGATTTTAAATCGATCCAGCAAGACGACCTCCTGTCTCAACCAGCCGACTGTGATTGGTCGCAGATCGACGGTCCCGCGGCGGGTGTAGACAGTCAACTAGAGTGCTTCAACAGGTGTAGACAGTCAACTAAGGCTCTTCTGTTTGTGGGAGATCATATGGTTAAGATCTTTAACTCCTCTCTGTCCTGTGGCATTTTTCCGGGAACTTGGAAAGGAGCTCAATTGGTGCCTTTGAAGAAGAAGCCTGTCCCATCTACGGTGTCAGATTTCCGACTAATTGCCCTACTGAGTTTCCTTTCTACACTATTGACTATTTTGTTGATGTTTGATTTTATCATATGATAGTTATACGTAAAAATTTAGTAAAGTGCGTGTATGTATTCTTTCTATTTTTATCGTATTATGTTATCTCTATTTTATTTATTTTATTCTATGTATTTTGACGAAGCGTGTTCTGTGATGTGCCATCTGACTATCACTAGTTCATTATATTTAGATTTTATAAACTGACGAACTGTTACAGCGAATAATGTTATTTAATACATAAGAAATGCAATAAGTGAATATTAAATGTAAGATAACAAATATATAATACTGACTGATATTTTAATTATTAAAACTATACATGTACATGCAATTGTAAGAATTTCGTATTTGATGAATAAACAGTATATTTATCTATCTATCTATACTACTACTCAACACAGACCTTCTAGAAACTCCAAATAATATTTCAAAGGACGGTTGGACCTTTTCAGGTATATACGAGTATAGTCGAATAATATAATACATCGAGGGGCGGAGCGCGCGCGCTCGGGTCTGCCCGAGCATTCGCACCTGCTCGATGCTCGGCCACTAAAACTGCTCTAGCTTCGGAAATATGTCGAATTGGCTTCTGAAATTTTTAAAACATATTCGTGGATAGTCGTGGAATAGATTTAAGACAAAAAATCGATTTTTTCAAGCAGACTCCCCCCTTAAGTAACATTGCTAACAAAATTGATGAAAATTTAGATAAGAGTAAACCAATTGCAATAACACTCTTAGATTTAGCCAAAGCTATGGCATAAGAGGAACGAACTTATAAAAAGTTACCTGGAAAATAGGTTACAAAAAGTTAGGTCTGATCAAAATGAAAGAGAGTATGTGGAAATAACAAATGGAGTACCGCAAGGGACAATATTAGGGTCATTATTATTTATATTATATGTTAACGACCTACTAACTGATATGCCGGGAACTCGATTATATCGTATGCCGATGATACTGCCATTGTATCTACAGATAAAACTTGGAATGAAGTAGAAATAAAAATGAATACATATTTGTATGAGGTAGCTGATTAGTTAGTATTAAATAAATTATCGCTAAATATAAAAAAAAACAGTATTTATAACCGATGGAAATTATTGTGATAGTGTGCCTAGAAATATAGATATATAATAAAGAATGCAAGTTAAATAGAGTGGAAGGAAGTAAATATCTGGGTATAATTTTTGACTATAACTTAAAATGGCACAGTCATATCGATTATATTATCAAAAAAATGAAATATTTAGTATTTATATTCTATAAAATCTCTAAATTTATGCATCAGATACAATGTTAATGATATATTGTGCATTTTTCCATACTATGATAAACCATGGGATAATAGCATGCGGAGGAGTTTATAGAAATAATTTATATCCGTTGGAGAGATTGCAAAATAGATTATTAAAAATAATAAACAAAAATAAATTTGTAAAAACAGATCAATGAGTCTAAAACAACTGTATGATTATGAATCATTGAACTACCACTACAATGCGCTAAAAGAAATATACACTAACTCTGATAGTATAACAAGAAACAAACGTATACAAATTCCTAAAAGAAAGAAAACAGTCAGCATAAAGAATAGCTATATAAATGCAGTAAAAGCATATTTTTGTGATAAAAACAAAAGTATTAAAACAAAAAATTTTACACACACATATTAGACAAAATTTATTTAAAAAAATTTCAGACAATTTTAAATAAATAATTCTATGCCAATCGTATGATAAAGTATAGCATTTAAAAAGCAACTTAAAAAATTTTGCATATCATATAACAGGGTTTTAGCCCGAAGTAAAACCGCGATATAATAATAAGTTATGTAGAGCATCAGTAACGTGGGAAAGGTTGATTAAAGAAGAATCGAGTGTTATAACATAAAATACATATATATTCTCTCACTAGGATTTATGTACATGGGCGCACGAGCCGATGCACGTGCGCTCTCGCAGGCCTGTTGCTCGGGATATGTCACGAGAGAGAGAGAGAGAGAGAGAGAGAGAGAGAGAGAGAGAGAGAGAGAGAGAGAGAGAGAGAGAGAGAGTTTAGACGCCGAAAGGCACTTACAGTGATTACTCGGCGTCGGGTCGCACTCGCTCTCGAGGAAGCTGACCGCACCGCCTTGTCGTCCTCGGCGGCACTCGCAGAAGTCGTTCGTCGTCCCCAACGCTCTCGTGGCTATCGTCTCGCCGAGCTCGTACGCGCGCTTTCAGGATCTTGCACTGGGGCGGGTTCTTCCGTACGCACAACAGCCATCCCCTATGCTCGGTAGCTCCAACGTCTCTGCCGAAATATTGCGGCTCCGTGCGACGCGTCCCCTCCATTTGTCCTACCTATACTCTCTCTCTTTCTCTCTCACCTTTCCTCGACTCCTTCGATATCCGATCGTTGCTGGTGATGTCTGTAACAGCTGATTTTACAATATATGTTATATTGGAGAGAGAGATAGTATGTGACGAGGTGCCATTACCCGTCACAATCAATCTACATTTGTTTCACAATAATATTTTGAAACACTATAATTGTTGACTAACTTTTATTTATGAATATAGTAAATGCATTCTACTTTTAAAAATAATTTTTTTTCTTAATTTTAATCTAGTTTATGAACAACGGATTCATTTATTACAAAAATAAAAATGA
Source organism: Gastracanthus pulcherrimus (assembly GCA_949152435.1). Classification (NCBI taxonomy): domain Eukaryota; kingdom Metazoa; phylum Arthropoda; class Insecta; order Hymenoptera; family Pteromalidae; genus Gastracanthus; species Gastracanthus pulcherrimus. Next base: position 118,666,561 of record OX424575.1, on the reverse strand, counting down.
TTAAACGGTTTAAAACTAAATCAAATTGATCAATCTTTAAGTTTTTTTATTTCAAATCTTCATCGAGTAATAAAAATAGAGCTTTAAATGGCCAAAAATTACCTCAGAATATTCAAGAAAAAGAAGATTAATATTTTTTTTCATTAAAATGAATATCATCAAAATTAAAAAAATGTTATAAAAGAATGAATCGATAAATCTTAAAAATTCTTCATCATTTTAAATCTTCATAAAAAAATGTAAATAATGGTCCTAGAATGGCCAAAAGTTACCGTAAATACTCAAGAAAAAGGCTATTAAATTTTTTTTGTAAAAATATTTGAATATAAATAAAGAAATTTATAAAACAAAAACGAATGGATAAATCTTAAAATTGTTTCTTGATTTCAAATCTTCATCAAGAAACGTATAAAATGAGCTTTGTTTGGACAAACATTACTGCCTAATACGTAAGAAATCTACGATGAAAATTTTTTTTAAAAAGATAATATGAAAAATGAGAAGACGTTATAAAATAAAAATGATTCAATGAATCTTGAAAATTCTTGTTCATTCAAATTCTTGATCAAAAGATGAAAAAAATAAGCGTTCATTGGTAAAAAGTTACCGTGCAATATCCAAGAAATAAGCAATCAAAAAATATTGAAATAAAATATAACCTTGAATATCTCGAAAAATAAAAGTCCTTATGATCTGAGCAAAGAACTTAGCCGAGAGATAGTAAAAGCTACCATTTTGGAAATTTTCAGAAGGAATGGCATTATTCCTGATTTGATTTGATTTTCTAAGGCAAACGATAACTTGAGTAAAACGGCATTGTTGTACTCAAGTTATCGTTCGCTATAGAACTCAATTTTTTTTACAAAATTATTTTTGTCTTAATCATAGAAAAATAAAATGTCTCAAAAATTTTAGAGAATAATCTTCTCCATTGTCCTAGTTACCTCAATTTTTTTCAAAAACTTTCCATCAGATTTCAGAGAAATCACTGTTTAAATAAGAAATGACGTTTCCATGTATAACAAAGAAAAGGAAACACCTTATCCGAAATTTCGGGTGGAAAAATTTAGGTAATTTTATGCTCTTTCAAATGCATTTTCGCTGGATCGATGATATTATTTCTAGCGTACCAAAAACCCGAAAAACTAAAAGCCAAAAATCTAAAAACCGCTAAAAAGAAAAAAAAACGAAAATTTTCACTGTCATAGTACATGGAAAATGTTGCTTTGATGGCATTGGAGCTGCATTGAAACAGGAAGCTTATCGAGCTAGTCTATTAGCGGAACCTACAAAACCAATTTTAGCACCTGAAGCACTTGTGAGCTGGGCAGAAAAATTTTTCAAGACTATTATGATAGTTTACTTCAGCAAGACAAAACACGATAGAATGAAGAGAAAACTGAATAATAGATTTGAAGAGGCAAGATCAGTAACAGAAATCACAACACTTCATGGTTTTATTATTTTATCTCAAAATTTATTATTAATGAAAAAATATTCGAATTCTGAAAATGGAGAAGAGTTACTCATGTAAATTAATGTATTTAACCCATTAACGCCCAAACGGACACAATTTTTCGTCCTTTTTGGAGCGTCAATCTCGAAGGGAAATTAATGAAATCACTCAATTAAAACGACTTATCCTAATGTTTTCGTATGTGATCTTTCGATTTCCGGGGTTAGAATTGTGATTAAATGCTCTAGAAAAAAAATATGGCTGACTTTATGGAGAAAAGTACTGAAAATTTGGGGATTTATTTTTTTTAATATTTTTTTAGTCGAAAAAGTGCTCTAACCTACTCCGGATTGTGGAGGGAGGGGGAGGCTATAGTTGGAGTTGATGATAGAATTTTTTGTGCTAATCTCAACTGACTCTAATCTTTTCAAAATTGCGGACATTTTTAGTATTAACGAGAAAATAATGTTATTGTAAGTTTTGTCTTGATCCACAGTCATTTTCCTCAATCAAAACAATACTACAGAATATATTTGACTAAATTTTCAATTTTCAATGATGGCGGATTCAAAATGGCGGCCGGATTTCTCAAGAAATGGCGCGTTTTTCATTATAAAAAGTAAATAGGAGTTTGTAATTTTGAAAAGATTAGAGTCAGTTGAGGTTGGCACAAAAAATGCTATCATCAACTCCAACTATTGCCTCCACCTTTCTCCACTATCCGGAGTAGGTTCTTTTCTTCATAAAGTTAGCCATATTTTTTTTCTAGAGCATTTAATCACAATTCTAACCCCGGAAATCGAAAGATCACACCCGAAAACATTAGGATATGTGGTTTTTATTGAGTGATTTCATTAATTTCCCTTCGAGATTGACGCTCCAAAAAGGACGAAAAATTGTGTCCGTTTGGGCGTTAATGGGTTAAACATTCAGTTTTAGAACTTGTAGCATAAGAGCCCCCGCCGGATGCTCAAGAGCTCCACCAGGGTTCGGATGGGGGTTAGATTTAAGATTTCTATGAGTTAAATAAATAGAGATGTATATTGAAATGTAATTATAATACGAGATTTATTTATCTCAAACAATCAACAAAAATATTTACAATAAATTAATAATTAGTCTAATTCAACTTAATAGAGTTAGACGCGGAAACCGTTCCTTGTATGGCTTTATCCCCGCGATCTCTCTTAATCTCCCTTAATCTATAACATATAAACAGGCGGAAACCAAAATACATTAGTTACTCTACTTAATACTTATAATCTATTGAACGCGTACACAAAACATATATCTATTCGATTACAGTGTATATTTAGCCTCTGCACTCGTAGAGGCGCGTCTCCACGAGGCCGCTTCTAGTACTTACTAATAATCCGGGAGCGCCCGTCTTATTAGTATTTTCTATCCGTCACACTGGAGTACCTTTCAAGGAGCACCATGAAAGGCTCTCCAGTGCACCAGACACGGGGGCACCCGTAAGTCTGGCCGGAGGTTTCCCTATTCTAAAATTCGGACTTTCGGACGGACGGGCGTGTGGCTGAAGAGCGCCTCAGTTCACAGCCCGGGTGCATTTTTATTACTGGTTCATCTACCGTTGGACCTCGAGCGGGGTGCGCCTCGCTGCGATATCCTCCAGCAGATGTACCGATACTTAACCGCCTGCACCTCAGGATACTGACCGAGGAGCGCTTCGAGTCAGGAGCCTGGCTATGCCGGCGTGAGTTGTGTACGCAGCCACAGACTCCTCTACTCGTAAGCGCGATCGAGCGTGCTGGGGCACCAACTCACTCGCTCAGCGCCCGCGAGTAGACTGCCGATCTCCAACTACTGCAGGCAAGAGGTTCGCTTTCCGCTCTCTCTCCCCACCGCGCTGCGCTTCTCGGCGCTGCGAGAGCGCCGCTGGTCAGTGCTGGCTAGTGCGCGACGCCGGAGATTTCCCCCGCCGCGCGCCGGCCGAGCGCTGTTCGTTCCGCGGCGGCTACTGCCTACCTTGCGTTAGTCGCCCCACTTCTCTTCTCTCCGTCTCTCTTTCATTCTCCATCCATTCCGAGCGAATTTCCAGAGAATCGGCTTTCTTTAACTTTAACTAATCATTACGACGAGGGGTACTTTCGTCGCAAACTCTTGTACTCTTTATGTAAGTATTAGAAATTTCGTATACTTTATGTAATTATCAATACAAATATTTAATAAAAATACAAAATGTGCTAAAAATACCTGCAACATAACCTAAAAAATTAACGATTAATAATTAATTTAAGGTTTTATCGTGATTATTAAAATTGGCAACTAACGGTATAATGCTTCAAACATTTTTAAAAATTTTACATTTATTATTGATTTTATTTATTTTTAAAAACTATCCATCTGCGACGTTTATCATTTCAGCAACTATCACTTTCTGCACATAATGTGTATTCAATAGGTATGTGGTAAGTTACTTTTTGTTTTGGCGTTGTCCCTAATTTTTTGTCCACTATTGTGAGTCTCCACCGGGTATTACTGCTTTTTTGGAGTATTTCTTCAGGTTATAGACGAAAGGTGGCTCCATCGACCAAAAATAACCATGCATTCGTGTTTAACGGGCCAAAATACATAAAAATAAGCTTTGTCCTTAATCTTTTGTCCACTTTTGCCAGTCTCAACCGAGCAATACTGCTTTTTGGAGTATTTTTCTAGGTTATGGATGAATGGTGGCTCCATAAGTCAAAAATAACCATGGATTCGTGTTCAGCGGTGCACAACGCATAATAATAAGCTTTCTCCCCAATTTTGTATCTGCCCCTGCGAGTTCCAAGGACATACAACTATTATCCCGTAGTGAAATCTGTTTACTGTTAGGGTTGTACCGGTCTGCCATTACAAATATATCAAAAAGGCCATTCAGCAATGGAAAGTAGATATATAAAGCTAAATTTTAAGCCCTTGCAGAAACTTTTACGACTTACTGAATTTTGGCCAGGGGGGGGGGATGATCGGTTTCAAAAAGAATAACCCATATATTCTATAATGACCCATATATATGGGTAATTCTCTGGGAATTCGAGATCGAAAACAATTTTATTTTTTAATTCTTCGATAAAATTGTTCCTCTTCATCTGGTATGTAGAATATATGTGAATGTTTTCGGATTTTTTGAAACTGTCAGGTTCAAAGTTCATCAAGGCTAAATATGAGTATGTAGTCATTGTTTATATTCTTTAGCAAATTTCAACCTCCATTTATCCAACAAAATTAAATCTGTTTAAAAAATTGCAACATAGGAATTTTTAGCAAATTTTCTGCCGTTTTCATGAAAAATGGTTTCAAAACCTTTTAATGCATCTTTCGATTAATTAAACTCTTTTTAAAACTTAAAATCCTGAAAAAAGTGGTATTGATCATTCGAAACATTAGACCAATAATAATGAAGATAGCTTTTTTCAGTACAAAAGTGACTGCTATAGTTGTAAAATGGCAGAAGTACTTTATTTATATAAAAAAAATCAAAATAACATGAAATATGGTTAAAAAAATTATTAAAATTCACATTTTGACAATATAGTAATATTTAACTTCGAACAACTTTAAATATAAGGCAAATAAATATGTGAAAAAATTCACGACTATTTTACCTACCAAAAAGATCATTTTTTACAATAAAAAATTTTTTTTCTTGTTCTCGATTTCCCAAAGAATTATGGATATATATGTACAGATATAAAAATACGATCATATTTAGCCCTGAACAACTTCAAACCTATCACCTTAAAAAATCTGAAAAAAGTTACATGCATTCTACATACTAAAAGGAATATTTCTCTGAATTTAAAAACAAATATTTTTTTGTTTTGAATTCCCTGTAAATTACCCATATAGATACGTATATTCTCGATTTTTCGGAAAATAACCTATATTTTATACATATATGAATAACTCTCTGGGAAATCGAAAACAAAAAAAATTTCTTTTTAATTTCAGAGAAAATGCTCCTTTTAGTATGTAGAATGATTGTAATTTTTTTCAGGTTTTTTTAAGCCGATAGATTTAAAGATGTTCAGGGCTAAATATGACCGTATTTTCATATGTATATATGGATAATTCTCTGGGAAATCGAGAACAAAAAAAAATTATTTCGGCAAAAATTTGCTGTTTGGTATATAAAATGGTCGTGAATATTTTACCATTTTTTTAAGCCCATATATTTGAATTTGTTTTGAAGCTAAATATAACTTTATTATCAAAATGTGCATTTTAATAATTTTTTAACAATATATTCTGATATTTTACTTTTTTTATATAAATATTGCACTTTTGTACTAAGAAAAGCTATCTTCATTATTTTTGGTGTAATGTTTCGAGTGATCAAAACCACTTTTTTCAGTATTTTAAGTTTTAAAAAGAGTTTAAGTAATCGAAAGATGCATTAAAAGGTTTTGAAACCATTTATCATGAAAACGCCAGAAAATTTGCTAAAAATTCCTATGTTGCAAGTTTATAAACAAACAAATGACTACATACTCATATTTAGCCTTGATGAACTTTGAACCTAACGGTTTCAAAAAATCGGAAAAAATTCACATATATTCTACATACAGGATAAAGAGGAACAATTTTACCGAAGAATTAAAAAATAAAAATTTTTTCGATGTCGATTTCCCATAGAATCACCCGTATACACGGGTTTCGTGATATATACATATATCGGGGACAAATAAGCGTGGAAAAAGCTTATAATCAAATGATTTCTAATTCACAGCTTATTTAAAAATTATTGATCTTTGGATTTTTTATTTTGCAGCTGCACATGAGACAGATTCCTTAAAATTGCAGTATTCAAAATTGATAGAAGCTTACGGATGTCTTGGTGTACTGCAGTTAAATTATGGAGAAAACACATTTTTATACTTAGTTATGGTCACTGGGTGTTTTTCAGTTGGAAAAATTTACGATTCTGAAGTATTTAGAATCACACACACAAATTTTATTCCTTTACATTATAATCAGAGTAACAACGAAGATCGTATCGCTGAAGTGAGAAAAGTATTAAATTCAGGCACATTCTATTTTTCATGGACAGCCGCTGGACATCCTGCTCTAGACATTACTCTTAGTGTTCAACGAAGGTACATGGCAAACTGTACAGATAATAGATTCTTTTGGTAAGTTGATATATATATATATATATATATATATATATATATATATATATATATATATATATATATATATATTACATATAACGTAAGAGGCTGAGTCGAAAATTCAATGTTTTGATTTCATAATTATCCATCCTGGATTTCTATAACAGAAATCATCTCCCTCGATCTAAAGAATTTTTTTCATCTCAGGCATGAAATAGGCCTTTCTTCATGCCTAAAAGTAGCGTAGAAAATCACTCATTTCGAGTATGTTTGTAAAAAGTGTGAAAAAATATTCATTTAGCGGGAAAAAATAACTTATTTCCCCACCAATGCGGGGAAAAATGACTTCTTTCCCCGCTTCTCAAAAATTGCGAAAAAATGTTGGAAATAAACTCAGGACCCATTTTTCAGGTTTAACCTTTGATCATGCTAGTCACAACTGCGTAACTGCGCATGCGTGAGTTTCGATTAAAATCGAAATAAGAAAATGTGCAACTATTTTAATCGTACGATTGAAAGTGAAAATTAAAAATACAACAATTTTGAACGACTACAACAAACAATAATTTGAATAGAACAATTTTGTTATGCGCGACTCGAAATACGCGATCACCTACCCAACTTAAAAAAATACGGTGTTTAACACGAGAAGAGAAGGTATTTCAGTCTCGGGTGAGGTATTCTCAGCACTCGTGTTTGTCTAGGGCGCCGTCGACTTCGACTCGTGCTGAATACCTCACCCTCGCTAGAAATAGCTCATTTTATCCCCTAGTTGTAGAATGTACTGTTTTTTTATTGTAAAATGCCAAAGTAGTTTTAGACACACACTACATATAATTTGGCATTATCTCTCTCTCTCTCTCTCTCTCTCTCTCTCTCTCTCTCTCTCTCTCTCTCTCTCTCTCTCTATCTATCTATCTATCTATCTATCTATCTATCTATCTAACTATCTATCAAATAACTGAGTTTTTACGAGAAAACAACACTTTCGACTGGATGCAGACTGGTTTTCGACAGCATCACAGTACACAGACAGCACTACTAAAACAGACGGAAGACATAAGATCAGGCATTACCAACAACAAAAAACTATTGACTATTTCGAGACGACGGGTGGTGTTCCCCAAGCTACTGTGCTTGGACCGCTTCTTTTCTCTATCTTTATCAATGACCTACCCTCGGTTTTAAACTTTTTCAATCACATGATCTTTGCAGATGACACGTAGATTTATCATTCGTTCTTTCTATCTGAACTGTCCGAGAGCATTGCAGCGATAAATCGTGATGTTTCTGCTGTGACTATTTGGGCTGTAGGTAATGGCTTGCACCTCAACGTAAAGAAAACGAAAGTTATGCTCCTGGGAAGTCAATTCTTCATAACGCAACTTGACCCTCATATAATGCCGAAGATCACCGTTGAGAGCATGTAGCTCCCATATGAGAGTAAGGTAAAAAGTTTGGGTGTATGGATTACTCCAACCGTTAACTGGGGCAAGCAATTAAACCATATCCTACACTTAATTAACACTTAGTCGAGTCTCTCGTGCTCCCCCATTTCGACTATGTGTGCGTAATTTATCATGACCTTGATCAGACGCAGAATCTCAAGCTACAACGCGCCTTTAATGCCTGCGTCCGCTTAGTTTTCGACTGCATCCCCAGACGAGGTCATATCACGTCGTATAGATTATCTTTTTTAAAATGAAATTTATCTCTGGAACAACTTTTGTACACGAGAAAATTTCTCAAAAAATTAGTGTTTCAAATACAAGCGAAAAAAATGCCTGTTGCAAAATTTGCAAATAACATTGAAACAGTGAAAAAGTAAACAATTCCAAATCGATTGAAACAGGATGGAAATAATTTTAATAGTGAGCTTCCTAGGAGTGAAATGTGCCCTTAAATTGTCGAATATGGACCAATTACAGAAGTTGTATTTTTTTGCATCAAAACGCAAAAAACGACGGTTTTTCGTTATGTTGCAAAAAAACACTTCTATAACTGATCCATATTCGAAAATTTAAGGGCATATTTTATTCCTAGGAATCACGGTCAGCCTCGATTCAACCCAAAGATGCTTGCACATTACGGTTTTCTTCAGATGTCGATTCCGTAATATCTTCTGCGTAATTTAAGGGGTTATATCCCCAAATTTTTTTGTTTTTTTCCATTTTTTTTATTAGCTTAAATCTTGCCAAAACAATCCTAGAATCAAAATTTACAACGTCCAAGTACCGATTTAAACTCAAAATTTTTTTAAATCAATTTTTTCCAAACAGCTTTAATGTTCCAAAATCACAATTTTCGCTTATTTTAGCGATGCTCGCTTTTTTGAATTTCGCGGCTTTGGAAATTAGTAGAAGTTACCTACGATCGATATCGTGTTTTAAATTTGAATTATAGAGGTCGCTACATGACATTACGACGGTTACAGCGTCTTTACAGCACGTGTTTACTCACACTTGCCCTGTGTTTAGTCGATCAGCCGTTCTCATTGTTTACGTTGTTATTTTGAGTTTTGCTTTACTTTTTAACTGTGAATTATATTTACAAGTATTTAATTATGAGTGAAAAGGTGTACAGTGGCCGCAAAGGCAGTAAAACAAGAAGTACAAGTACAAAACGGAGTAAAATTAGCAATCGACGCCCGCCTAACCGCCATTCGTTCGAAGGCGATTCGGAGCACGCTAGTACCTCGGCTAAGAAATTGAAAACTACTGATTTAGACCGTGACCGCGATGTTGATAATAATTTCGGCTACTGTTTCATCAATTTTTTCGCTGTATTTACTGCTCTTTCTGAATTAGAAGTATGCAAAAAATGTAATGGTGACGTGCGGTTTTTAGAGTCGAACAAGCGTGGACTAGGCTTCAAAATTATTGTGCATGTGTCTTGTTCGAACTGTGGTGATGCTGATATTAACAGCTGTCCTGTAATAAATGGTCGTGCTTATGAGATCAACTGCCGTATTATTTTAGCTATGCGCATCATAGGCATAGGCATCAACGGTATAAAAAAGTTCTGCTCTATGATGGATCTTGCAAAGCCTGTTTTTCAAACAACTTACAGTAAGATCATATCTAATATCGCCACTGCTACTTCATCTGTTCGAATTATATCTATGAAAAAATCAGCGATTAAAGAAAAAGAAATTTCTATCGAACGAGGTGAAAAAGAAGGTCTCACGGTGTCAGGCGACGGATCTTGGCGAAGGAGAGGGTTTACGTCTTTGTTCGGATTGGTGACTTTGATTGGTTGGTACACTGGCAAGGTATTGGATGTGTGTGTAAAATCTAAGTACTGTAAAGTGTGTGAATATTGGCAAAAAAAAGAAGGTACTGCTGAATACGAAGAGGTATACCCTTCACACAAACAGAACTGTGATGCCAACCATGAAGGTAGTGCCTGGAAAATGGAGATCGACGCAGTTATAGAAATGTTCAAACGCTCAGAAAAACTTCATAATATCAAATATTTGAAATATCAGCGCTTGGTACACTTGCAACGCACGAGCACAAGAGTCCAATGCATGAGGATGTTTTTAACGTAATAAAATCCATTTATAATGAACTCAGCTTCGACAACCTTCTGTCACGCTGCTTGGGTGCGTATACTCAGAACAATACCGAGTCGTTTAATGCTGTAGTATGGTCAATTGCTCCAAATACGGTGTCAAGCGGTAAGACTATAGTTGACATTGTGACTGACGTAGCCGTTATTATCTTCAATGACGGCTTCTCGGGTCTGTTTGCCGTTTACGATGCTCTTGGGTTGACTGTTGGACCAAACATGTACGAGTTTTGCGTGGAAACGGACGCCAATCACGTCAAAACCGCTGAGCATCGTATGTCCGATATCGCGAAAGAGGCCAGGCGCAGCATTACATCAGGCAAAAAAAAAGAAGAAGAGGAAATGAAGGCCCTGGAAGGACAATTATATGGTGCAGGGATAGCAGACTGAAGGTAAAAAAATTATTATGGACTATATTTTTGCGATTCTTAAGATTTATAGCATTTTGAAACTTTACAGTTTACATCCGATTGACTTAAAATTTTAACAGTAGCTTCATTGTTTGATTATCTAGTGAAGTACACACGATTTTAGCGATTAATTAACAATAAAAAAAGTTATAAACAATTTAAGTTGATTTTTTTCGTCGAAAACACGATTTTTTGTTAAAACGATCGCTATTTCGCGAAAAAAAATTCTAAAAATATAATCATGTGTACTTCACTAGCAAAACTCATGTAAATAATAGAAAAAATTTTATTTTGTTATAGGTGGAGTTGGACGAGACTTGTACTGCTCGCCGCGGAAGACCTTTTTGAAAAAGCGGTTCACAGTAGTCACTGCACAGCCGCCATTTTGTAAAAAAAATATCAATACAAAATTTTTTTCTCTTCTTCAAGAGTTGCTTAATCCAATGTTATATTATTTGTATACCTTTAATCTCAAATGTCCTTTAAAAAAAATAATTAACAAAGCCTTGTTTTTTAGAGCATAAGGGGGATATAACCCCTTAAGCCCAAAATGAAAAAAGTCGGCAATAACTCTTTAAAATAGAATTGATTTTACTAAATTTTTTGCAGGTTAAAAGGTCTTATTTCACGTCAATGGGTTGAATTAATTTTTTTCTTCGGCCAAAATATTTATTTGAATGCTATAAACGATATTTCCAAGTTAAACATTCGAAAAATGTCGAAATTACATTTAAAAGGTCAAGAAACGTGATTTTTGTTTGCTTTTTTGGCCTAATCCAGCAATAGACACAAGTGAAAAGCATAAATTCGGGACTCATTTTAATGCTTATGGTTTTATCTGTAAAATAAAAAAAAAATTACGGTAAGAAGCCAACTTGATGAGAAAGGAAATAAAAAATTATAAATCTGCCCTTAACACCTATATCCGAAGATATTGTTAATAAAGTTAGGGCTCCCGCGTGCACGCACCAACTTGAGTGTATCATATATGTATTACACGCGCGCACCAGTAATTTTGCAACACTGGTCATTTTTATTTGGATAATAAATGGCACTGGTGCCAAATAATTATGATGATAGTAAACTTTGTTACTTATTACTATTATTAAAGGGATTTAAATTTACAAAAGTACCAACATATATTATTATTACCTTTTTCGATAGATTTGAATGTTTTATTAAAATATAACGAAATATAACGAAAATTTTTTTTATATTTTTTATTGTCCTCAGGTCTTATTGATCGGTTATAATGAAAATCCGTATATTTATTCATCTACTGCAAGGTTCTGAAAGCGAATAAGATCAAATTGTGGTTTTCAGTGACCTGTCCATAACAAAAAGTTTCGTTATATTCGTTACGGTATTACTTCGTTATTTTTGAAAATGGCGTGATATGCATTACCTGAATTATACTATATTCTTGACGCACGTTATCGGGATGTATATGCATGAAAGTGCTTGTATACGTCTCACGAGTAAGACAAGGCTATGATCGTATTCGGTGAGGCCGCGACAGTTGGTTGATACTTTGTTACACTGCCTACAATGATAGTGTTAAGCAGAGCATACAATATAATAAGATTTTAATGAGAGAGAGAGAGAGAGGGAGGGAGAGAGAGAGAGAGAGAGAGAGAGAGAGAGAGAAAGAGGGAGAGAGAGGGACGGAAGCCCTTTTTCTACATGAATTTATTAAATGGAACAACATAAATTACTTAAAAAATAGTAGATTTATTCGTTGTTATGAGTAGTTACCGTGGAAGCGAGTTAAATTTTTACACTCTAAATCTAAAAGAGTAATAAGAGTAATAATCGACGTAAAAATGTGTAAAGTTTGAAAAAAGTAAAATGATTTTTAATCTTTTAGGTTTAGAGTCTACAGGATCCTTATAAAAAAATTACTTTAAAAATGCGTTCAACAAAATACAAAAATTTTTAGTGCTAAAAATGCGCACAGCTATTAAATTACCTCTGTAAAATTCACGTTAACTTTCACGTCGAATAGTATTTTATTTATTAAATCCAAATTTTGTTTGAATTTATCAACATCATTTTTTAATAAATTATTCAAAAATATAAACCTAGTTTATTTTTAATTTTTTTATTGAAATATTTTGGTACTTTTGAATTTTTCTTAAAGTGACACTTTTTGATTTTTAAAATTTTGAAGACTATTCTTCAGTTTTATTATTAAATTATAGTTACTATATTCAATAAAATTAAACGAAAAAATTATTCAATTTTTATAGTTTTTCATTGAAGGTGTGACAATATGAGAATATACAAAAGAGGTTTTATTAGGTACTTTTGAAATTAAAACTCATCCCTAATTTTTACAAGTAAAGATTCCTTTTTAATTTTGTTTTTCTTTCTTTTGGCGCTGTTACTATTACTTTTTGTAGCATTATCATTACTTGTATTTCTTTTATAAAATGAATTGCATCTTAATATTAGTACATCTTGCAACAAATAGAGAGATAAATTGCTTCGTAAGTCAGAAAATATAAATTTGAAAGCTGAAAAAATTGTTTCGACGCTGACTTGCGTCATACGCGCAGCCAATACTATTTTCGTTATTTTATAGAGTTTTGGCATCTCGTCTTTGTTATTCTTCCAATAAGCTAGCAGCTCTGATTTCCTACTTAAGAGAGGTACCGATTTGAAGTATTAACTTCAATAAGTTGCTGTTCAATATCTTCCAGTACATTATTTTCTTTCAGAACACTGTTGCGCTTCTGATCTTGTGTTTTTATTAATCTTTCAAATTGGCCTTCAACCTTATCAACTTTATCTGGCAGTTGTGTCTAAAAAATATTCATCATAAGTAATTATAATAAAATATGTTGTAGTAGTAGTTGAGTAGTAGAGTACTGAAAATAGTAGAATATAGTATAATTGGTAAAATTATTGTAATCATTTAATTAAAAGATTGCTTTCTAATACTTATTAAAATAAAAAAGTTATGATCGCTTTACATAGTATATTTTTAAATAATTAATGTTTTATTGAAACATTTTAATTGAGGTTAAAGTACGATAAAAAAAATTATTTTATGCTAAATTTTTTGGGAAAATATAATACACTAATAGATATTATGTTAAAAAATACTAATTTTGTCCAGATGTCCCGGAGGCTGCCTATGATTTTTCACTATTATCGATATTTTTTACTACAATCAATAATTTTACAGTGGGTGCACGTACACGTGTGTGAGAGTATCATCTCGGGTGTGGTCCATTGTCATAGATGCTGTGTATTATTTTTCACTATTATCGATATTTTTTATTACGGTCAATATTTTTTTATAGTGGGTATACGTTCACGTGTGTGAGATGAACATCTCAAGTGTAGTCCAGATGTCTGGGAGGCTGCGACTGATTTTTCAGTATTATCGATACTTTTTACTACTGTCGATAATTTTATAGTGGGTGTACGTGCCCGTGTGCGAGATGATAATCTCGGGTGTGGTTCAAATATCCAGGATGCTGCGTATGATTTTTCTTTATTATCGATATTTTTTACTGCTATCGAAGATTCCTTATAGTGTGCGTTCGTGCAAGTGTACGAGATTATCATCTTACTTATCTTTTACATCTATCTACATTATATTAACAGAATACCACTGGTGTTGGAATAATTGTGTTATAATTATTATTTTGTTATAATTTCTGATTTTTTTTTATTACTTTCCTGACTTATTCTATACGTTTATCTACCCTCCTCCCTCTCTTAAAATATTTCATCTGCATTTATCTACTATCTACATATTATAATTGCGGATCTTATAATGTACGTCCGTACATACGTTCATGTGCGATATAATCATCTCAGTTATTAAATATTAAATAGTCATCAAATATAAAAAAAAGAGATTGTATAATAAAAGATTGTTAAAAAATTACGGTAATACATTTTTTTGATTCCACAGCACGAGCGAGCTATTATTTATAGTATATTATTATTTTCGTTTATAATTACTTAAAAATGTTATATATTTATACATAAAGAAACCCAATTTTAAAAGTTAGGATTTTTTTATTAAATTAGTTAATTTATGCAGCCATCTTTCGTTCAGCTGCGAGCATAAAGTGTTCACATTTAAAAACTATGTTACTAGAGAAAGTGGAGATTAGTCATACTTACATACGAATTGAATTAGACAGTTATGATAATTATTTATTAAATAATCTTATTTTTTACTATTTCAAATTTGTTAACCTTAGTCGTATTGTTCTGCGGTTAGGATGTATTAAAATTGATACCAATAACTCCTGTATATAATTGAGCTCTCTTCGAGATAGCAATAGGTCAAAAGAGTTGGCATGATTTTTCAAAGTAAACTTGAGCTAAAAAGCTTTGAATAATAATTAAATTTTAAATCTTTATCTTTATTGAAAAAGTCTTTACTAACACACGTTATCGATTCAAATTTTAAATAATATGTTTAAACGTGTAATAACAGTAATGATTTTGAATTGTCAAAAATAAATGTTAGATTTATGTAATAATTTAATTGACTATGAAACTTGAAAATAATTTTAACATATTTAAAAATCTACAGGTCATTTCGTTATATCCCTTGTTGTAATAAAAAAGGATCTTTGTTATATGAACATTTCTCAGTTCATCTTTTATTTGTTCTCTAAGTTTAGCAGCTTCTAATCGAACGTTTTCCTGAATATTTTTGGAAGATATACTAATATTCTTCTCAACCTTGCGTATTGCATGAAGCAGACGGTCTATTATATCTCTAAAAACTTCATCCTCAAGGTATGAAAAAGATCGTCCATGTATTGATATAATCTTGATACACGCTTTGGTCAATACTTATCCATTTATTTTACATTATCAAGTTATCGCTGCTTACTTTCACCTGGTCCATTTTATTCCTGAGTGTGTTTCAATTTAAGATACTTCATGCAGGTTTTTTATGGTGTATTTTTAAATGTGTTGAGAGATTACAACTATGATTCACCTAAATCATATAAATAATATGTATGAAAAGTAATTTAAGTTTTTATTAACTAAAGATCGCGTTTTATATTCTGAAAATTTCGCATTAAAAAATACTACAATAACTCTTGTGATAGCTTTTTGTTATGAGTTTTCGTTTCCGTGCGGACCATGTACAGCTTAACGCTGTACGTACAATCGGCCGGTAAATGCAAGGCCGAAACTCCACTCGCGTTTGCTAATCAGCTCACACAGCGTCAGCTGTGCTTTTATTTGAAATATGAGGACTCGGCTAGCTGCAGCGTGCGCAGCCCAAAGGAGAAGAGCGGAGAGGGCGGCAGTCCAAAGGAGAGGAGCGTTTCAAGTAAAGACACGCCGGAAGTTTCAGTCGAACTTTAACACCGATTTATTAACTGAACAAATAAATAGAATTAACGCAGCACTCGCGGTGTCGCGTGGTGCAAGCCGGTGGAGGTAAGAGAGCAGGAAGTTGGTCTCGCTCGTACGCGTGGGGGAGAGAAGGAGAGCTGAACTTACAGGAGACGCCCTGACCTCATAGACGCTCGCTCGACGTCGGTCCTGAAGTGTCGCTAGCCCTGGTCGCTTCCTCGGTCGTAATCGTACGCTCGCTTGCATATTCACCGTCATCTTAAAATTTCATCGGTGTCTTGACAGAAATTTTGACCAATCAAACTCATCAAATTTGGTGATACAAAAAATAGTATCATATTCTGCATCAAATTCTCTTTCCAAAACACACGGACTAAAGTACTTTATCTTTTATAGTTCTCGATAAAAATACATACATTTTGAGAAAAATGAAAATAATGTAAATAATCATGTTTTTCAGTTTGGTATAAATCATGAACCAATAGAGGTAAGGGTTTGAAATTTTTTTGACATATTTTGGGTATGAAATATATCATTTTCTTAAAGTTTCAGAGTATTCAAATTTTGCACTTGCTCACTTGACGTGGGCATCTATATATATATATATATATATACATATACATTTAATTTTCATATATTATGTACCTGAGTATATATATATATATATGAAAATTAAATGTCGCAGTTGGTAAAGTAATAAAAGTAAGGTGACTGATGATCCGGGGGTCATGCATTCAATTCCAATAATAAGATTGATTTTTTACAAATTAATTTCTCCATTATAAGTTGTGCTTAATTGAGCGGAATGTTTTCCATTATATTAATATTATAATCAAATAATGTTCTTTATATCCTTTATGACCAGTTTTATAATTATAATTTGCATCAGGATCGATTATCATTTTATGAATCACATTATTTTGATAAAAATGATTTAGCTAAATTTTGATGTTCATAACAATTCAAGGGTTTTGCCGTGTACTTAATTTGAATAAAAAGATTGCGAACAACAAAGTCAATTTTAATGCGTATTTTTATCTATAATCAAAACTTTCAAACATTCTTTTTAATTTTTTGTAGATCTCTTTTAAGTTTGGCTTGTTCCAAATTATATTTTATTAAAAATTTGGAACTATTTGATATGTATGCCGATAAAATAGGTTTGACATATGCCATTAATAAGTAGGATGCAATATTGTTGTTCGCTTTGGAATAATATTTGCGTCTGCTTGGAGGGGATAAAAGAAACAATCGCAGCGCACGAGTTGACACAAAATGGAATAAAGGAGGGACTGTGAAGTATTACTATATATATATATATATATCTGGAATATACCTCCCGAGTTTCCAATTTTTAGATGCTGCCACCGGCCATGCTCTGGGCGAATACCTACATATCAAAAATACCGAAAATAACGAAAATAAGAAAAGTATTATTTGTTTTATAACGTAACAAAAAAAAATGAATCTTCTGTTATTTTCTTTAATAACTTAACTAAAATAACGATATCTTTTCGTTATTTTCATATAGTATATTATGACACTGTTGTGGGAGATGATTTTCTATCTTGCTCGAGGGTTTTCGCACGAGCGAAGCGAGTGAGAAAATCGAGCAAGGTAAAAAAACACCTCCCACAACAGTCTCATACGATATTTTATAGCACAACAACCTCAAAATCGACAATAAAGTTGGCATTTTGAGGTTAGTGTGCTATAAATACCGTAACAAAACACTTTTGTTATTGTCTGCATAAAATAACGAAAGTAAGTAAAATTTGTTTTATTTTCTGTGTAAAATAACGAAAGTAACAAATTTTTTTGTTAGTTTTGTAAATAGCATAACGAAGGAACAAAAAAAATTGTTATTTTTATTAATAACGTAACGAAAATAACAAAAGTTTCGTTATTTTCATAAATGACGTAACGTAACTAAACTTTAGTTATTGACATACATCTGGTGGTTTTTAAGGATTTATTGTGTTCATAACACATATTATAGTTATGCAGGCAATGTAGAGATTCGGAAATAAAAATTATTGATCAAAGTTAAAGCTTATTTAAGCTATTGTTACGTATGAAAAAAGTGTCGAGACTCGGGCTCGAACCATGAGCCTCTGGATCCGGATACAGATACGCTCGGCACTAGACCGATGCTGCCAACGTAGACTGCAGTTTCTTATCGTCTTCATATGCGCTATTGCGTCACGCTCCGTGACACTCCCCTCAGCCGCCAGAACGACGTCCTCGACATTCGAGTGATGTGGGTAAGTTGTTTCTTTCATCCATGTATTGGAGATTCATCTTTATGTATCTATGTGCCTCGAGATCCAGGTGTACCTCGAACCTCGACTTGTATTGCGGGCAGTACCTTAATTGTCTACTGCGGTAAGGCAGGAATCTTCTAATCCAAAGGTGTGGGTAAGAACACTCGAGAGAGAGTCCCAACCTAAGGGATGCTAATTGTTACGTATGAAAGAAGTGGCGAAACTCGGGCTCGAACCATGAGAATCTGGATACGGATGCCGATACGCTCGGCTCTAGACTGCAGTTTCTTATCATCTTCATATGCGCTATTGCGTCACGCTCCGTGACACTATATTTTATGTTAAAATTTTTAAGAAATTGAAGAATTCGGGCTTGAATAGGCTATAACTTTAGTCAATAATTTTTATTTTCAAATTCCCAGATTGGCTGCATAACTATACGTATTATAAACATAGAAAAACCTAAGAAAAACCCCATTTTTTTAAGTCGCCGCGGCGAAGAATATCTATCCTATCTCGGTCCGTGCGAAGAAGCTCCGTGTATATTATCCGTATAATATTATTATATAATAATATTATAATAATATTATGCATATATATGAGGATATCTTGCAATATATTTGTAAATAAAAATCTATTTTGTAGTTATTTTTAATAAAATATTCTATATACGTTTCTTCGCGCGGGCCGAGATAGGATCTTCTTCGCCGCTGAGAGTTAGGAGCTTCTTCGCGCGAGCCGAGATAGGAAGTTCTTCGCCGCGGCGAGTTAAGAGTTTCTTTGCGCGAGCCGAGATAGGAGCTTCTTCACGAGCCGACCGAGATAGAAGGCTCTTCACGCGCAATAAATTAAATTTTAGTAAATTTCAATATACTACTTAAATATGTGTTCGTTTAATAATTACATTAATAATAGTAATAAGAAAAAAAGTTTACTATCATCATAATTATTTAGCACTAGCGCCATTTTATTATTCAAATAAAAATGACCAGTGTTGCAAAATTACTAGTGCGCGCATATAATATATATATATATGATATACTCAAGTTGATGCGAATGCTCGGGAATTCTTAACTTTACCTTGGCCATATTTTAGGATATATTTAGGGCAGATTCATATTTTTTTATTTTGCATAAAATTAACCAACTTCACGACTGTGAAAAAATTATCACTCTATCGAACTTATTCACGAAGACATAACTGTTTCTTCTTGCCGCAAGCATTACTTTCTCTTTTCTTCAATCATTCTAAAATCTATAACGTTCGAACAACTGCAGTTAGAGCTATAATTTTTTTTATTTTACATATAAAACTATAAGTTTCAAAATAAGCCCCGGTTTTATGCTTTTCATTCGTACCTTTTATCGGATTTGGCCCAAAAACTAACGAAAATCACGTTTCTCGACCTTTATTATGACTTTTAAATCTGGTTTAGACCTTTTTCGAATATTTAACTTAGGAATATCGTTCATAGCATTTAAATAAATACATTTACCGAAGAAAAAAATTAATTGAACCCTTTGACGGGAAATAAGACCTTCTAACTTGTACAAAATTTAGTAAAATCGAGTTTATTTTAAAAAGCTATTACCCATTTTTTTCATTTTGGACTTAAATTACTTAGAAGACATTACGGAATCGATATCTGAAGAAAACCATAATGTGCAATCATCTTTGGGTTATAAACTAAATTCAGGCTCATCTTTGGAAGCTCACTATTAAAATTATTTCCAGCCTGTTCCAAACGATTTGGAATTTCGGGAAGAGTGGACAAAAGTTGATACAAGAAACATGGTTTTCATAACTCAATTAATATATAAAATACTAGATATTAAGAAACCAGAGTATTTGAAACCATTCTTCAAAATAATAAATCGAATCGACCTGTTAGGGGTGTTGTAAGGGAGCTCCCGATTCCACATAAGCGCACTAAAACTAGAAGAAGATCTTTCCAAGTACAAGGCGTGCATCTGTGGAATTCACTTCCTTTTGCGATACGCACGTTACGATCATACAAAGCTTTCAAGCTGGCGGTCAAACAACATTTTGCAAACATTGACTAGATCGTGATGTCCTAAGTTATTTATATTATTTTAGTTAAAGAGGTTCAGGCCATACAGTTCCAACTACAAGTTTTTTTAGGTTACTTTTTTAATTCTTATTTTTATTAGTAATTTTGTGTTTATGAACTTCTATTATTGAAGTTAAATAGAAAAGTAAATTAAATAATTAATTTTTGCAAACTTTTGACTTCTGTGCTCAACTCGAGCAGTGTAAGAAATTGTTCTCAACTTTAACATATTGCGCAAATTAATAATGAGATTATAATAAAATTTCAACATTTTACAAAAATTATTGATTATATTGCATATATAATACTTAAAGCATGTGATAAATTAAAAGATATCACTTAAAAAATATGAAAAATATTAGAAAAACGGCTTACTTACAAAAAAGTTAGGTTAACGCATGATGTGTTTTCATTTGTATTATGTGCTATTTCTCAAAAACCGGATTCCTAATCGTTCTAAAAATTTGCATGTGCCTTTTTGAATACATTAACTAGGATGCCTAAAAATTTTATAGCTTTGTCTCTGCTTTGAATTGAGATATAGATTAAGACATAAGTAGTTTCAACGAAAAAATGCTTCTCTCCATAAGAATGCATGTAATATTAATTAATATCAAATATCTCAGAAACAATCTTCCTAAACTTCATGAAATTTTAACATGTTATTATTTTAGTAGATATCTAATAAATCCAAAAATTTCAACAAATTTTGTTTGTTTTGAATTTGGGTTCGAACCTCTTTAAGTCCTATGTTTGATATGTATGATTGTAATTTATAGCAGTGTATGGATGAGTGATTGAAATGGAATGACAGTATAAAGGGGCCGTGTACAAATTACATAAGGGTTCCAGGGGAGAGAGGTGTACAAAAACCTTATGAATACTTATGTGCTGGCAGGGGGGGTGGGGGGGGGGGATAGGCGCTAAACATATTCTTAGGTAAGGCTATTTATTTCAATATCCTTTTCTAAATACTGTTCTTAATAAATTGAAAAAAGAGATGAAAAGGATTTACAATGGATTTAATTAGCATACGTTAAAGTTGAAGATGACTGAAGACTTTTGCAATGTGTCCATTGCAATGAAACGCAATGAAACTTGCAGACTTGTAATAAGTTCGTTACATGAATGGCTAAATTGTTTTTCTACAGATGAAAATAAAAAATGTTATACAGCTTATTATACATCTTATCATAATTATTATTATTATTATTTCTCCGTTTATTATATTATAATATCATATTGAAACTTTTACGGCGGCATAACCCACATACATATCATACATTTATAAAAATTTTGTTACATTTTATATTCTTACAAAAACCTTTTCCTAAATAATTTTCTTCTGCATTTTTCACATTATACACTATGTTATTGAAACAACATCATGCCAAACATTCTCTAGAACTTTTCTATTTTTCGTCACTCGTAGAAAATTAAAAAAATAGTCATGTATTAGCCGCTGAGGTTAAAATTTAAATGTTGAATATTATAATTAAATTTACCATTTTTACAGTCGCTTTTGTACCGTCACTGTCTAGAATTTCGATGTTAAGACTCCATCAAGTGGCATATTTGCGCGTAGCGTGACAGCAGTAGACGGCCATATACTACCCGCATAGTAGAGTGACGCGGCTTATACGTTTATCACACACAGCAGGTACGTGCTCATTCTGTGTTGGATGCTAGTACTATCTCATCCAACTCAGACAGCTGGCCTTATTGCTTTTTTCCGTTAGGGACCGTGTACAAATTACGTTAGGGCTATTTTCCTTACTTTTAACTTCCCTCTACCCCACATAAAGACCCGTAAGTTTTTGGTGACCCCTACCCTTAAAATTTTCTTGTTCAAAAAGGCGTGCGTAAATAAATAATTTATTTATTTCAAGATTTGGTATAATTAAAAATTTAATTATAATACGCAACGTTTAAATTTTAACCTTAGGTTTTTACATGAAAGTTATCTTAACATTATCTCAGCGACTTATACATGACCAGTTTGTTAATTTTTTAAAAGTGAAGAAAATTAGAAAAGTTCTAGAGAATGTTTGGCATGACGTTGTTCGAATAACATAGTGTATAATGTGAAAAATACAGAAGAAAATGATTTAGGAAAATGTTGTTTTTGTAATTATATAAAATGTAACAAAATTTTTATAAATTTATGAAATGTATGTGGGTATGCCGCCGTAAAAGTTTCAATATGATATTATAATGTAATAAACGGAGAAATAATAATACCTAAGAACATGATTAGCCCCGCCCTTGCAAATAAGTATTTGTAACGTTTTCGTAACCTCCCCCCCCCCCTCCCCCCTGGAACCCTTACGTAATTTATACACGGTTCCTTAGAGGGTAGCGTAAAATGGACTACAAAAATTTGTCCAATTTGTGGCAAAACACCTCCTAACTCCGACACGCTAATTAAGTGCTCCACGTGTATGCGCAAATGTTACACGTTGAACATGACACTATTCAGTGGAACACGTAATAACATTTATAATTAACCTCATTGTACAAAATTAAGTAATAGCGCCAATGCTAACATAAAGCAGCCGACCAAAACGCAGACCAGTATGGAGAGAGAGAAAAATAAGCGGGCAACAACAGCAAGCCTGCTAATCGATACATCTGCCTAGATCCGCAGCAGACAGTGGCCATCACAGTAGCTGCCCCCACTAAAGCTATCTCTGGCGGGGGGGGGGGGGCATACCGTGCCCGTGTAATCGAACTCACGTTGATGCGCGCGAGCCAGCAACTGTGCAGCGGGTTGCAGGTATAACGGCGCAGGATTCTCAGAAAAAACCTACGGACAGCAATTTTCTGCATACTTCAACACCAGCTAAAGACAGCATGGCATTCTCGGAGGTAAGTGCAGCATAAAGATGTGTTATCCCATCGACCATAGTTGATTCCCTAGACAATCAATCGGTATATCTGTGTAATACAATAACTGGTTTGCAGACTTTCATAGAGAATAAACTTGATGCAATTGTTTCTTCGTCGAATGTCATACCAGCAATGGAACAGTCGATCGCAAACGTCCCTTATCAGTTTTCTTCGCTACAAAGTGTTATTGCCGCGCAAACTAAATAGCTGGAAGGGTTGCATAATGATCGGTTGCTATTATTACAAGAAAATAAAGCGCTGAAAGAACATTTTACTACTTTATTTCATCGGCTTTAATTTCAGGAACATCAAAGAGATCCTTCTTGACTAGGAGACGGCTCATTGGCTGTTCAAAAGAATTTTTTTATAAATGAACTCCTAGATAGAGATTCTTTTTTAAACTAAGCAATCTTAAGGCTATTGCTACAAGTCTCGGTTTCAAACATGTTTAGCACAAGCATGTTAATTGCTGGTCAAGCTTGACGATGCTAAGTCGCATATACTTTTAACAGCGGTCGACTTGTACGCAATGAATTCGATATACGACAACGATGTGCAACATGATGCAGTACAATTAAAACTGCATTTACGAATCAGATGCAAAGTAGCGAGCAAGCTCCAAGCACAGAGCCGGTTTGAAAAGACTGACTGAGCAAGTGCGGCTCGAAAAGATTGACAAGAATAGTGTGGCTAGAAAGGGATTGAAAGTGGGTTTTGTGAACGTGACTTCCTTGCAAGGGCACATTCAACAGATCCAACCACAGTTCCGTAAGTATTCGACCACAAAATTTTGGCAAATACTTAACATATCTTGTAAAATACACAACAAAGTAAGAAAATATTAATTTTTAAGTGCCTCGCATGAAAAAAATAAGACTCATAGAAGTGGTTCCAAAAACAATTCGACGAATAAATTGTCGAATAATTGGTTATTCGAAAAAAGTATTCGGCGAATAATTTTCAAATACCCGAATCATGAAAAAAAAGAATAAAATCAAAATTGACATTACGAAAGTCATCGAACTTTTACACGTTAAAGACATTTCTTTGAATATTTCTTAACTTGAATTAGCGCATCTGATTTTCATTTTAAGAATTTCTACGCTAGTCCAGTCGGTAGAGTCATTGGGATGGCAATGTCACGCAGTAAATGAGATATTAGCAGGAATCTCTTCCTTTTGTCATATAGAATGATAATATCAAGGAGCGCAAACTCTTTTCACGGGCATATTGTTATTAAAAATCAGTATGTGAAAAAATGTGCTTTTTAACATGATTCTTCTTGTATTTTCTTGAACTATCTCATTATCCGTATTTTTAAATGAAAAAATGTACTCAACATTTTTGGTTCAACTTGAAATTGTGTACAAGATAGGTGTATTTGTGATTTCGAATATGCAATATACAAATTGCAAAAATTGCGAAAAAATTGCAAAAAAATGTTGCATTTTTTGAGAACTTGATATTTCTTACAACGAATGACATTTGGCTATGAAAATTTGAAAAAAATCATTGTTAATAAGTGCCACAAATCCGACCCTCTGTCGTGCACGCGTTATTATTGAATCAATTTTACAAACAATTTTGAATCTTTGGCTTCTCGCTCTTGGTTGAGCTCTAAAACGAGCTTCAATAAGACGCTAATTTTTGTACGAACTTTTTAATGTGCCAGCTACTATATACAAACGCTATAGTACTATTTAGTCTTTTATTTTTTTTAACTTTTAGAGCCATTATAAATTTTATGAAAATTTTTATTTAATAAACAATTAATTTATTTTTGTGAAATTTTGTTTTTCGAAAAATTGTCTTAGCGTATGTGGAAAGTTCCCCACTTTTTGTGTAATTTAAAAAAAATCGATTTATTTCTTTGCGTAGATCTCGAGATAATGAATTTCAAAGATAGAGGTTGATTATTGCATAATTATTTCATATATAGTGGAATAAAATTGTTTCGTATACTTCATACCAAGTAGTACTAGCATGCTAATTTGCAAAAACATTAAAGCTGTGCTTCGGATATCAAAAAAATAATGAGAATTGATACAGTGTGCGAAATCGGGGCCGAAACAGGTAAGGCGGCGGGGTGGGGGTAGGTACGCGCGCTGCCGTACCTTCTCGCCAAAACCTGTCAGAGCTTCTTTAAATGGAATCACGCGACTTTAGTATGCATTTTCTCGGCTTCTATAGCACCATAATGGATGATTTTTTAAAAATGTTATATGTCGAAAAACATACAATTGTCTATTTAAACATTTAATAATCTTAATAATTTTAATTTTTTCTTGTAAATAACAAAATTTATTGCAAAGATTTAAGAAGAAAATGAACAATTTCGTAGAAAAAAAGTAATCATTTTAGTTCTGTAAAGGTCAAGTATGTATTAATCATAATGTTTAGAAGGAATTATAATATTTGCAATATACAACATTTTATGGATGCAAAAAGGAAATATACAATAAGAGTACACAAACATAAGTTCGCAAAAGTATTTTATTCTTATGATCCAATATTTCACTTTAATTTTTAATCGTTGATTCATAATTACATTAAGTATAGTTAATCTATTATTTATTTTTAGAAGGTACTGTATACTCTTCTTACTGAGTATTTTATTCATTTTAATTTTTTTCACACTCGTCGTCACTGTCAAACAAAAATGTCACGTATTTTGACATATTTTCTGTGGTAGTCCGACGTTCTTCCGGTGCATCGTTACTGTCAGTGCAGTCTTCGTCGATATCGTCGATAAGTCGATAGTGAGTGCCTTTATTTTTCATGTCATCCAAGTTAACAATAGTAGATTCATTACTCCATGGACCATCGGAAGGCAGATTATTTCTCATAAAAACACCTCGGAAATGTGGAATTTACAACATACGAGCATATTTTAGAAGATCCTAGTCAGTCAGTGGACGATTTGGCAGAATTAAATCGAAGTTTTTTTTTTATTGAATTGATCATGACCGATATGTGGTTTCATAAATAATCCCATCCCAGTTTTATATGGTTTAAGAGACCTTTGCCTAAAGCAATAGCTTCCATTGCCTTATTATGTCTCTTACTTTCTACATGGTTTTTCTGTGCAGCTTTAGCATCATTTACTGCTTTAGCTATTCCTGCAGCTCCCCCTGCCAGAGCATCGGTCGCACTTAGTCCTGCAAACAGCGGTATGAGAAACGGAAGAACTCCACCAATTTTAGATGGAATTGGAAGAACACGTGGAATGATAACTTTCCTCTTACCACCAACTTTCTTAACAGCTTGACGTGCACCTTTTAAGGCGGATTGAATAACCTTGCGGGAACATTTACTTGCCATTGATTTTTAGCAGCCGTCACTAGCTTACATAATTTCAGATTCATTCCAGTTTTTCCTTTTAATTGCATAGCATTCGTAACAACAAAAGCATATGCTTTTTTAGCAAGACTGGAATCCTTGGCACTTTTATCAGAGTAAGCTATGTCATGTTCTTTGCATGCCTGATCAAGCGGATTAATTCCAGGATCACTTCTTTTCAATCGTTTTTTCAATTTAGTTCCGGGACCATATTTTGATATCCAGGTAGATGCATTTCAATAGGTAAGTTATTGATCACTTTATCAAGCAATCCATAACCTTTTGATTGTTTTCGAAATTTATGTACGATCATCTCTCTTCGAGTGTTGGTTTACAACTAAAGATCAAAATATAATACATGCGTTTATATTTCCATAGTTCAATGTCAAACTAGACTTTATTACGTGAACATGGATTTTAGCGAGCAGAACGTCAAACTCCCCGTCACATACTTTGATTTCGAAAAACAGAAGAGAAGGAAGCGGCATGGAGAATTACTACCTGATACTATACGAGCAGTATTCTGCGGGCCACCTAACTGTGGAAAAACGAGTAGTTTATTGGCTCGAATTACACATTCCAATGGTCTCAGATTTGAAAATTTGTATGTATACTTTAAATCCTTGAATCAGCCAAAGTATCAATTTCTCGAAAAAGTTTTGGAACCGATAAAAGGTGTGTCATATCTACCTTTTAATGACCATGAATTTGTAGTATCTCCAGATGAAGCCCGACCAAATTCAATTGTGATTTTTGATGATGTGGCTTGTGAGAAGCAGGATAGCGTCAAAGCATTTTTCTAGATGGGAAATGGGAAGACATAAAAGTGTAGACAGCTTTTATCTATGTCAGTCGTATGCTCATATACCGAAACACCTCGTAAGGGACAATATTAATATGTTAGTAATTTATCGTTAAGACGATGTTAATCTAAAACATATCTATGAAGATTATGTCAATACTAATTTAACTTGGAATGAATTTCGAAATCTTTGTTCTTAATGCTGGAAGAACGATAAGTATGGATTTGTTGTTATCGACAAAGATAGAGTGATGGATGATGGTAGATATAGAAAAGGATTTGACTGTTTTGCAATGAAAAAGAAGTTATGAATCTGAAACTTACAGTTGAATTGTAGACAGCATCTCCTTAGCATGTCAGACTTCAAGAAAGAAAAGAATATTCTCAGCGAGCTCTTGCGAGCGCGTGAGGCTATTAAACAAAAATACTCTTTATTAAAAAAGGAGAGAGAAGATTTTGAAAAAGTTATCGGTGATACATTGAAACCAGTCATTACATCACTCGAAAGCTTGCCACCTTCGAATCACATTTTGAATATAGACAGCAACAGGAAACCGAGGAAAAGATTGAGATTTGATCGATCAAGTTATACAGTAAACGATATAAATGAGTCGGGTTCCGCATACTATGATGATGATGCTGATCTTTCTTCAATGGAGTGTATATGATTGGCGATTCAGAAATTCAATTTCATGATAAAATGGTAAAAGTGAGAGATAAAAGTTATCCTAAAAGTGGGGGTGTAATGAAATTACTCTTCAAGAAACAACCAGATGACAATCTTATAAGTTCAACAGATCGAAAAAACTATCTGAGCATCCTGGAAGCATTAAATTCTCATCGGAAAAGATACAGCAAAGATGAGAGTATACGCACTTCGAAGAGTTTAAATTATATCAATATCATAGGACCCACCTTCCGCAGCGATCGTAAAACTAAATACACCACCGGAAGAGGCCTCATACCTAAATATAAAATAGCAAAGAAAAATTCTTCTATAGATCTAATCTACTCGGATAAGGACATATATATTGAAATGCATATTTTCTTATAAGATCATTAGCATTATGAGTCTCGACGTGTTCGGAAGAAAACTTGAGGGCACGCAAGAAGTGAGTCGTGATCCACCAGGCATTGGTTATAATCTTACATTAGATGGTAATTTTGATTTACAAAATAAAAGGTTATGTAACCTTGCTTATCCAAGTCAGCCTAATGATGTAGTCACCTTGGAAGTGCTTCTGACAACTATAAGTAAAGAAGTTAGAAATCTAACTAACATAATGGCTGTAATGAAAGTTGACTTAAAGATTCCCATAAAAACTGACTTTAATAAAATCAATAATGTTCTTTCCCATATTAAAATTCGATTAGATAATCCTGAGACAAATTTGAAAGAATGCTTTGAAAACAAAATTATGACTCAATAAAAGTTTCATAATCACGAATTTTTCTTAAACCTTAAACATATTATCGAAAAATGGAACGACAAAAAATAGCTGAAGAGTTGCACACACCAGCACGCCGCATCTACAAGCGAAGAAAATATGATATAAGTGGAATAGATGAGACTTGGCAACCTGATCTTGTAGAAATGATTCCATACGCCAACGAAAACAAAGGTTTTCACTACTTACTTACTGTCATAGATACATTTGCAAAGTATGCATGGGCCATCCCAATCAAGTCAAAGAGTAGTAATGATGTTACTCTAGCTATAGAGTCAGTACTGAAACAAGAACGCGTACCGACAAATCGACAAACTGACCAAGGAAAAGAATTTTACAATTAAAACTCTCAGAAACTCATGAAGAAGTACAAGATAAACCAATACTCTTCACATAGTAATCTTCATGCAAGCATATGTGAGCGTTTTAATAGAACATTCAAAAATGCAATGTGGATATAGTTCAACAAATAAGGGAGCTATAAATGGTGGGATATCCTGCCTGAGTTGGTGAAAGCATACAATTCAAGAAAACATCGGGCAATAGGAAGTGACCCTAAAAATGTTACGCAGGCAAATGAAAGAGACGTCAAGAAGCATTTTCCAAATGAAAAGGTACCTGTGAAAAATCTGAAATTTGAAGTAGGAGATAAAGTGCGGATAAGTAAGATTAAACATGTTTTTGAAAAAGGTTATACGCCAAACTGGTCTACTGAAATTTTCACAATATCACGAGTTGTAAAAACCAATCCGCTAACTTATAATGTCAAAGATTATTATGGTAAACCCCTATCTGGCGACTTTTATGAAACGGAAATTCAGAAAACTATGTATCCAGAAATTTATCTGGTAGAAAAAGTTTTAAAGAAAAGTGGAAACCGTACATATGTTAAATGATTAGGCTTTATTTATGAGCATAATAGTTAGATAGATAAAAAAGAAATTATTTGATTTAACCAAAATTCAACCAAAAATATTAATGTAAACGCAATAATGTAGGTACTAGTAAATAAGAAAGCAATCATATTATGTTATTGTATTTATTTATGTATTAGTATGTATAAGTCTTAATCTGAATTAATAAATATTATAAACAAAGCAAGCTGCGTATTTCATTCAAACTTAAAGGAAGATCCACCCTGATATATCACAAATAAATTCATTTTATTTGCAGTATTAGAGAGTCTGTCAAAAACTCTTCATCTCTTAGGATGGCTGATGAAATCTTCTCTGGCAAAAAGATTTGAAAACTGTTGTCGAGATCGGCTACGACCTCCGTACCAAATCTCGTCTTCACCTCCTTAAGTGCTGTCACCATGTACTGATGATCTTCTTCCAAGTTTGTTATTTTCTTCCTTGGCAAGAAGTCGCGTTCAGCAATCTTATTATGTGTAGATAGATCCATTCTGGAAAAAGTAAAAAATAAGAACTTTTAATAGAGAATAGATTTGTTAGAGAAAAAAAATTTGGTGAGAATTAACTGTGAACTTACTTAGAAATTTAGTTGAATCTTGGTCTCTTCCCGTAAGGATGATAATTCTCGAACTCTTCGATTGCTCGAATGTGCTCCTCGTCGTGGTCTGTTTGTTCATATAGCCCATTTCCCACCACAATTTCTGACTCTTCCATTGCCTCTTGTAATATATCCCTTCTCTCTCCTTCCTCAGAGCGTAGCCCCTCCATTGGTGGATCCCAGTCATGCATAAACTCCTGTAACACATGATATTCAATTCTAATTTGTTCACCTTCATTATCATAAAGTGTCATCCCCTCTCCCGTTACACCATTTTCATTGGCTGCTTCATCCCCACCTCGTATTTCCCCCTCTCTTTCATTTTCTGCAACATCCATCCCCACTCGCGTTGCCCCACTTTCATTGGATACTTCATACCCCCTCTCCACTTCCATCCCTACCTCTATTTCTTGTTTTTCAGCATCCTCCTCTACTCGAAGTGCGGCTTGCGCCATCTGCTCATCCATGATTCGCAAATGACCCCAAGGTAAAGTGTCTGTACTCTGAGGCAATAAGAATCTCTTATCATCGTGAGGACTAAGAGCAATTTTATTCTGTCTTTCAGTATGCACTATGTGCAATTACTATGAACGAATGTTGCATTGATCACGTTTTACAATAATAAGATCCTGAATACATCTTCTATAATCCTCGAAAGTTATTGTTTTCTTCACAACGCTGAATTTTATACCGTTGGCTTTTATCACTGTCTCTCCTCCATCAACTAAAATACTGTACATTTTGCTTCGTAAACCTATAAATTTCATCATGATCTACAGCATTCGTCTGTCATTAATCCTGGAACTTTTTTATTGACACGTGAAATGTTAAACTGATTATTTTCATCATAATCAGAAGTATCAAACCTGTGAATGTCTTCTTTCATTATTTTATACATATCAATGTCTCTAATTTCATATATAAAACTATCAGTATCTGTATAAAGAAGTTTACATTTTTCTCCTACTCGCTGTTTCATATACGAGTAATGGAAATCGTAAACTAATGTCTTGGACAAATCTAGGATACAAAGACCAACGTATATCGGTTTCTTGATTGTGATACTTGTTCTCTTTAGCTGAATAGCAACTAAATTTTCATCAAAGATTGCACAGCTGTGAAAATGTGGTTGAGCTATGCGTGCTTCTGCCCCATATCTGCTTGTGAATTTATTTACTAATCGTACATCAACACGAGACCGCTCTCGCTCAATACACTTTCCATAGATAGCGTTAATTAATAATTTATAGAAGAGTTTTTCAAACTCTTTCTTCGCTTGCTTTCTCTTCTCAGTATTTAATTCGACATAAGGTTTGAGACAGGCCTTCTGCTCGAAACTCAGAATTCTATGCACCTTTTTCATACGAAGTCCATTATCCAGCGCCTGTTTAAGTGTTCGATAGTGAATCACATACCCTTTCTTATCGTTCAGAGTAGTGAGAAGTTTGTTCTGTTTTGAGCCAGGTGGTGCACGGTGCTTTGCGCAGAAAAGGAAGTCTCGATGTTCATCATGTATTTCCTCAGGATACTCCAAGTCTACTTCAGCAATGTAATCTATATCTGAATCTGGTCGTGTATTGAAGAAGCTTGGATTCGCCTCAAAGTTAATCCATTTGAATTTTCCAATCGGTAAATGCTGTACCATTTCCCAACCATAAAGATTATTAATATCAAAATATAAGAGTGTCTTCGTTTTCTGTTTCTCATCGTATGAAGAACCCATGTATGGATTGTTTGCCTTAGCATATCGATTACAACACTGGCTTATTCCTCCCCGAATGCCTGCTTCAATAAACATTCGCATGTCAATATCTGTAAGAAGCTCTAATTCCACCTTTGTCATTTTAAGAGCCGCTGAAAATGTCAACCCTGGTGTCGTGTAAAAATGAGCAGGACATAAATCATAAGCTTTAAGAGATGTCTCTCGAAAACTTTCGAAAACGTCAGCCAATTGTAGAACATCTGTTTTTAAGTAAAGATCTGAATACTCTCCCAATGTTTTTATATTGAACTTATCCCAGACTCGAACACCATGCTTGTAGTCTTCTTCAGCAATATGGGAATCTGTTAGTCTATTGTAAAACTTATTCTTTTCTGGCAATTTTGTAGACGATAGCTTATCAAATGTGTCTACATAATCATATGGAAATATACCTTTCCGTCTGAGAAGATCTATCATTTCATCTGTGGATCCATCTGATAGAAACTCTTTCACCGCTATCGGCACGTTTTGAAGATATGATGCGAGTTTTTCCAATGATGATGGTAGAAAACGCCAAGAATCTATGAATCTAAAACTGATATAGCAGTAATCTATGTATTTCGTGAACGAAATATATTTCTCCTTATTATGAGGTATTAGACTAACTCGTCCTTTCATCAATGTAGAAGTAGCGATCTCTTTCAAAACGAAGTGAGTATCATAATTGAGGTTATGAAAAAGAACGGGAATTAATCTTGAGTTCTTATAATTCAAATTACATGAATTGTGAGCTGCACCTCTGAAACTGAAGAGAAAAAAAATTACTTTTCTTTTGGGATCACCAAAAATTAAATTTAAATATTAACATTCCGACCTCTGAAATGACAATGGTCGCGCACTGCAAGTTCTTCATCACGGATTGATTTTCGACATATGTGACAAATGGTTGACCTCTGGAAAGATAATTCTTCTAGAGCTGTGAGTTTCATTGGTTTAGGAGTCTTGTAGAGATGATCTATCTTCTCGCTTATTGATTTTAGTTCTCGAACAAACCATTCTGCAGGTGTCTCTCGATCTCCAAATTTTTGTCTGTAAGATTTATAGACAGATAATCTGTCATCAAAGCTGTATTTTGTGTAATAACCTATGCCGAAAGGAACTTTTTCTCTCTTTTTGTAATCTTCTAATTTGAGAATGTTATTCTTTGAGTCTGGCAGATTGGTTCGACAATTATTCATATTTTTACAATGATTTTCATGAATTTCCAATCTTTTTTCATTATAGAAAACTTGTAAGCACCTTTCACAGTGGTATGATTTTTTATTAGTTTTAGACAGTGGAGAATTCAGAAGACGAGACATGCTTTTGATCCAAACGTAATGGTATTTAGGCATACTTCCATCACCATCAGCAAAATTATTTTCTTCATGCTCACCAATGAAAAAGTCTTGAATGATGAGTAGATTTACATGTCTACCTTTTTTTCTGGTTGATAATTATTTTCTGGTAGATTTACATGTTGATCTTCCTCTCCTGGTAGATTTACTTGTCGAGCCTTCTTTTCTGACGCATCGTGACAAGGCGATTATTCAAACTTTGAACCATACTTTCTGAGCATGTATACATTTACTGAAATATTATTCAATATTTCGAATTTTGAAATATCTTTTAGTTTTACTGGGAACTATATATCACTAAAGATCAACTTGTTCTCATGTAAACGATATTGATTAACTCTGTTAGAATTATTTTTGATGGGATATAATGCTGAAAGAATAGCATACTTGAAACACTGATTGTCATTGTTATGAACATTAACACATGCTTTTTTGTTTTCTATAAACTTTGGGAGAGGAATGAAAGGACTGCCCTTGAATGGAGAATATTTTTTCATATTTATACACACTTTTAATACTCTTCAATGTCCAGCCGGAATCCTTTTCCTGAAATTCTTCTAGTTTTGTAAGAATGGGCGCATTGATATAGTCTTTAAACCATTCCTCTAAATCTGTTGACATGGATACTGTAGCACGTTCACTCGTGAAATATTTAATATCTGTCGTATCCTCTCCATTTTCCTGCATAGAAAATTCCGAGATAAAATCTGAATTTATTTTCACAGTATTGTATTCTTCTAAGCATGCTCGCGCCTTAACTTCGAAGAGCTTTTGTGCATCACTTAAGAAACTCAGAATGTCCATGTGTTTTACATTTACAACTACGCGAGTTTTGATTCGATTTTGGAAAGCCGACTGCACATCTCGCCACTCTACACTAGCTTCTGTTTTTTCAGATTGTAGATTACCTCCTCGTTGAAGATGTTGTTCAAATTCAACTTGCACACGCGAAAGATGAGTCATGCAAGTTTGACATTTATGTTTCTCTCCTCTTGTAAGTTTAGATTTTGTAATTTTTTCATTTAATTTTTTTATGGTGGAATTACGCATGTCCAACCAATAATGAATATCGTTATTACTTAAATCATTTATACTTAGTAAAGTATCTCGAAGAATCTGAACAAGGCGTTCAAAAAGATTGATGGATGCCATATTTGCTTTTTTCTCACTGTAATAGCACTAGAATAGAACTTCACAAATGTGCACGATAATCAAGACGAAAACTCGTTGACCGCGATAGACGAAGTGTGCTTGTCCAAGAAACTGCTTCCCTTTTTGTAGGCAATGTCGACGTAAGTAGAGCTAGAAAATTCAAACATCGGACCAAGGATAAAAGGAAGAGGAGAGAGATTTTCTTAGGAAGGGATGATTTTTTTTTCATTTGAACCAACCAACATAGTTTTTTTTCGGAAATGGAGGGAGATTTTCTAAGGGAGGGATGAATTTTCTTCCGTTTGAACCAACCAAAAAGCGACTTTTGGTCTCTCCAATCAAGAATATACTTTCTTTTTTGAACGTCCAATCCTAAAAGAGCATGAGGCGGAGTTTCTTGTTATAAAATCAGGATGAGAGAATTTTCCTATTCATTCTCCGAGTTCACTTCTTACTGAACTAACAACTACAGAGCTGTAAGATGGCTAGATCACGTGACTTCGATTTGATGTTCAGAAATGCCATACTGCAATTTCAAGAAGAGAATTTTTATATTTGTGACATTCAAGGATTCCAAAGAATAGCAGAGGATTCTTTAATTTTCAAAGAAGTAAGTTTTCTCAATTTAAAGAAAACTGCTTTGCCAACTGCATACCTCTTTAAACCTCCGATGACATTGGAAGAACTGACTGCTGAAAAAAAATGTATGACTCACTGTGTGGAAAAGTATCATCATGGAGGTGCATGGGATACTGGAGATATTCCTTATCATCGTCTTCAACGAATTTTCCAAATCTGCTCGCAAGGGATTGAGAAATTATACGTTAAGGGGGAGCAGAAAGTGCAATGGCTAAGAAATCTTATACCAAATGTGTAAGTGATATATAATATGACTCAACTTTCATACTTTTTTCATACATTTCATACTTTTGCTTTTACTTTTCTATGCTCGTATTTCTTACGTTTTTTTATGCCCAGATTAATTTCAAACGGTGAAGACTTTGGATGTCCATCACTGGAGACGATGTCGAGTGATAAGCATTACGTATGTTTTAATCACAGCCTCTGCATTAGAGGGAAACCTATATGCGCTGTAGATAACGTTATCTCAATACGAGCATGGCTACTGGATTATTTGGATGCTAAATTTGGCCAGATGAAGTAGATATAATTTCTAAAAGGAATACATGCTCATGCTTATATTGGAAATAAATTTGTATTCATATTCTGTAAAAAAGAGAGAAGCTTGATGATTGAATAAAAAAAAATTAAAAGAAAAAAAAAGAATACAAATATACAAAAAATATAAATAATTAAAAAATTAAATACTTTAAAAAAAAAGAAAGTAATGCAGGCTTTGTAATAAAGACAGTCTCAACCCTGTAAAACACAGAGAGCGTTCATAGGAATCAATAAATATGCTGCATAATAACTATCAGTAAGCAGTTATTTTAATTGAATATACTTGAGTAGAAGTAAACAAATAAAATTTAGCTTCGTGTTAATATTCAGCGACTCAAAATTCATAAAAATAGTCTCCGTCGATAATGTTCTTCAATAGACTTACGTTTTCTACCGCGTAAAACAGCAATTTTGGGGTGTTTTTTGAGGTTAGGGATAAACGCTTAAGGCAGGTTTGCCGTGGATTTGCCCTATTTATTCAATAATTTTTATTTCATACAAAAAATAATCTTTATTGTTCAAACTTTTTACATATTAAAATACACATTTTGAAGATATAAAAAATTTTTTTTTTTTTACGGATTTTTCTTGACAAAATGGCCGCCTCAAAATTATTTTTTGTTTGACTGTCGACACGATATCTCACCAACGGATCATCTGAAATCAAAAAACTAAAAAGATTACTAAAACTTATAGTTTTGGCTATTGCATGATCTAGGATTATAACGATCAATACATTTTTAAAAAAGTTATAAACAATTTATGTTGCAAAAAAGAGCCAAAAAATTCCAAAGTCCGCCATTTTGTTTTTTTCCGGTAAAAATGAAATATCCTAGACTATGCAATAGCCAAAACTATAAGTTTTAAGAATCTTTTTAGTTTTTTGATTTCAGATGATCCGTTGGTGAGATATCGTGTCGACAGTCAAACAAAAAAATAATTTTGAGTCGGCCATTTTGTCAAGAAAAATCCGTAAAAAAAAAAATTTTTCATATCTTTAAAATGTGTATTTTAATATGTAAAAAGTTTGAACAATAAAGATTATTTTTTGTATGAAATAAAAATTATTGAATAAATAGGGCAAATCCACGGCAAACCTGCCTTAAGGTATCGGTAAAAGAGAGGGTCGGATTCGTGTTCAGCAGCTCAAGATACATAAAAATACGCTCTGTCAATAATTTTCCTCACGTAGATCACAGGACCTACCTCTCAACCGCGTGAAACGGCAATTTTGGAGTGTTTTTGAGGTTAGGGACAAACGCTTGAGGTATCGGTAAAAAATAGGGTCTGATTCGTGTTCAGCAAGCTCAAAATAGGCGTTTTCGGCCTCGGCTGGTTTTCAGTTTCATCTATAAATGAAACAAAAAAAAATTATTAGATTATTATTTGAAAAAAAATATTATTTATTATTTAATTTTAGCATAAAAATTAATAAAAAAAGTTACCTTCAGCTTTCCTCCTTCGCTCGCTGTTGCTGTTGTTGCTGCTGCTCGGC
Source organism: Gastracanthus pulcherrimus (assembly GCA_949152435.1). Lineage (NCBI taxonomy): Eukaryota > Metazoa > Arthropoda > Insecta > Hymenoptera > Pteromalidae > Gastracanthus > Gastracanthus pulcherrimus. The sequence continues at coordinate 118,629,405 of OX424575.1, read as the reverse complement.
TATGTAATTTGTGGTATACGACCAACGTCGTGAATACTTTTTTCTTTCGCCGCCTTTAAACTGGCCCTTGAATGTGAGCTCGAGCTAGAGCTGAAACTAGAGCTCTAGCTGGAACTCGAGCTGGAACAGGAACTAGATCTCGAGTTCAACCTCGATCTCGGCGAGCGAGCAACCGATGCGCTCGCTTAAGGTCTTATTCCTTCGTATAACTGCTGCATAGCAACAACAGGGGGTAGTGGTGGTACTGAAAAATATAAATGAACGTTTAACATAAATATTATTTTAATTATTTTTAATAAAATTCTATAAAATTCAACTTACATGATTGAATCGCATCCATTGCCCATGATACATGATCAGAGATCAGCCACCGGCTACGTTCCTGCATCATTTGCAAATTGGTCTTGCTGTTTGATGCCATCTCGAATTTTTCTTTCAAATTTCAAGTTGATGTATTTTTTGAAATTTTAAAATTTACTAATTGACCCTAGCTTACGCCCTAGTATTTATATCGACAGAAGAGCTTTCCCTTTCTTTCACTTTTTCAAGAAATTCTGCGATTGGTTAAAAAATTCTCCTCCCTTAATTTACAAAAACGCCTGCCTTGCAGAAATTTTTCTCCCATAATTTTTTTAAAAACCACCTCCCTGTCGGTCACATCCACACCTACACATTTTTTTCGTGAAAGTTTCTACAATCCTGATGTCGAGAAAGTGCATCTCTAGAAGCTGGCGTCATATTGACACTAACACAGCGATAATTATTGGAAAACAAAGCACGAGGCTCTTCAATGCACACCAATCCTTACTGTAATAAAGCTGTTGTAGCAAAAGGCTGACAGCATATCGGCCAGAAAAGAAAATTTACAAGTACTTGCCAGTAGTACGCCTTTCTCTAAGGTTATTTATTGATGGAAACAATTTACTACCGCCTGCACGAGAAACTACAACGTGCACCTAGCTTTACTGTAATAAATTCGTTTCTAGCGGAAAAAATCTGGCAGCGTATCAGCCTGAAGAAAAAGAAATTTTCGTATGTCTGCGCGCAGTGAGAGTTTCGCTTAAGGTTGTTTATTGATGAGACAATTTACTTCTACCTGCGCAAGGATCTTCATCGCGCACCAAGCCTTACTCTAATATAGCATTTATTGCGGAGAAAAACTGACAGCGTTTTGGCTCGAAAATAGACTTTTCGAATCCATGCGCACAGTATGCCTTTCTCAAAGGTTGTTTATTGCTGGAAACTACCACCTGCGCGAAGCCCTTCAATGTGTACCAAGCCTTGCTGTAATAAATCGTTTCTCGCCGAAAAACTGACAGCGTATAGGCCTACAAAAAGCAAGCGTGCACGCAGTAAGCCTTTCTATAATGGTCGTTTATTGCTGGGAACAATTTACTACTACCTGCGCAAGGACCTTCAACACGCGCTATGCCTTACTGTAATATAACGTTTATTGCGGAGAAAAACTGGCAGCGTTTTGGCTCGAAAAAAGAATGTTCGAATGCGTGCGCGCATTATGCCTTTCTCAAATGGTTGTTTATTGCTGGAAAGTAATTTACTATCACCTGCGCAAAGACCTTCAAACTTGCGCTATGCGTTACTGTAATAAATTCGTTTCTAGCGGAAAAAAACTGGCAGCGTATTAGTCTGAAGAAAAATAAACTTTCGAATGCCTGCACACAGTAAGCGTTTTTCGAAAGCCGTTTACTGATTAAATTTTCCTGCTACCTGTGCGCATCTACAGCACATACCATCGATGAAGACGTTCATTACTAGCAAAGTCAGTGAGCAACGTTCTATTTATTTTTAAAACCAGAGGAAAGAAAGGCTGGCCCTTTCTTTTTATTCATTTTTGACTACTTTCCATTTCCTACGCATGCCATCTGTTTCTTTGAAAAGAGGAGCAAAGAGGCTGCTCCTTTCCCTCTATTCTAAAAAAATAGCCAATGGATTTTCAAAACCAAGTGGGAGTAAAACGCCTACGTATTCGGGCCTACAGAGTGGGGATAATAAAAATAAGATACGGATTCTACATCACTTCAAGACGGGACAGTTCAGAGCGGGGCTTAAAACACATACAATACGAATCCGGGAAAAATTGAATAAGGGATGGATCAGGCATACAACTTATACACACTACGGATTGTGGGTCACTTTGAGAGGGGTAAATCCAGGGGAGGTGCTTAAAACATACATTACGAATGCTGAAAAATTGGAGAAGGGGACAATACAGGGATAGGGCTTATACACACTATGGATACTAGATCACTTTGAGAGGGGAGGGGGTGAGCCAGAACCCGCATGAGCCAGTATGCCTACAGCCTATCTACTGCTTACAATGCGTAATCTGTATGTGCAAACTTGTAATTCAGTCGATGAATATGGGAAAGGTACAATGTGTAATCAATATGTGCAATGTGAAATGGTGACAGTGTGTAATCAATATGTGCAGACTTCTGAAGAAATAAAAAGCAACATACATTACAGAAGTAAATTTGTTTATTGTGTAGTGAAAACAAATGTTTAAGTAATTCAAGTTAAACCAATGGTTCAGTCAGCAAGTACCTCTCCAATAATGAAACTTGCAAATTTGCACTTGGACGCTCCTGTTGAGAGTGCAAGTATAACTAGTGATTCAGTAAACAATATATTAGGTAGCAGTAGTAGTAAATTTCAGTCAAATGATGAATGTATCAAGAATTTTTCGAAGTTCTGTTCCAAAAATATCATGTTTACTAATAAAATTATTTCTTGCCACCAAAAGAAGTTATTGAAAATAATTTACCTATATCGTTTTGATTTCGATTTAAAAGACTAAATTAATCATTGAGTGTTTTGAAATACGGTTGGAAAAATCAAACAACGCCATCAATCAGCGACGTGGTCTAATTATAAAAAGTGTAATATTGCAAAATATATAATATCTTGTACTTCTAGTGGTTTCATCAATTATATATCAGATTGCTGTGGCGGAAGAGCTAGTGATACATTCATCGTTAAGAACTCAGGATACTTCGGTGTTCTTACTAGAAATTCAGAGGCCTTTGTGAACAGAAGATTTAAGAACGTTGATGTCATTTTACATTCAAAGGCAGTTTTGGGGGGTACTTAGAAAAGGGTACTTAAGTACAAATTTCTACGTTCTTGTACTTCACGTACAGTACTTGAAAAAGAGAACCGCTGCCAATTCATTGGCATTCAGCTTCCCCAACCTTTAAAAAATGTTCCAATATGAAATTATTTATTCTATTTAATTCTTGGGTGAAAAATAAAAATGACAAATCTATTACATTTTAATATGTCGCCAGAAATACATATATATTTAGTAATTAAGTAATTTAAACTTATGCAAAAATATAGTATAAAGTATGAAAAAGTATTGTAGTTTAAAATATTTTTTAATATATATAACACATACTATTTTCACAAATAAATTTAAGATAAGATAATAATATGTAATTAACAGGGAGAGTCCACGACCTGCGGGAAGCGGTTTTCCATGATGCTTCAGGAAGTGGTTTCTGGTACCTAAAAATGATGCCTAGCCTTGGTAGTTTTGTGTCATAGGCCCTTGGGGTCAAGATATGATCCTTTGTATTCAGAGTAAACGTTATTTCAGTAAAAAATGATACCTGTATTTCTTATCATATGTCTGCGAAATTTTTTGTTAGAGAATTGATGAAACAAGATAAAAATGTTGACTAAATGAGCTTCAATTTAAGCTTTATTTCATATAAAAATATTATTCTTTTGCAGAATTATAAATAATCAAAAATAATTGCGAAAAACGCATGAAGAATGGAGGATTTTCATCTCTTTAAATTGAGTAGTCTTCCGTGCAATCATTTTTGATTGATCATAACTTTACAACAGAATAAAATTTTATATGAAATAAAGCTTAAATTAAAGCTCCTTTAGGCAACTTTTTTATCTTGTTTCATCAATTCTTTCTCTAGCAAAAGATCCTTTAGACTTATGATAAGAAGTATTGGTACTATTTTTTACTGAAATAACACGTATGTTGAATACAAAAGGTCATATCTTGACCCCAAGGAGACAAAAATACGGGTGCTAGGCATCATTTTTAGGTACCAGAAACCGCTTCCTGAAGCCTCCTCGAAAACTGCTTCCCGCAGGTCGTGGACTCTTCTTGAAAGAAAATCTTAAAAATGTTCATTAAGTGTAATTATTCGAATTAATTATTCAAAATAGTTTATTTAAATAACGAAGACTCGATTGATCTCATGGAACTATAACCTCTTTATTTGCTATACTAGCAAGATTTCGGGAGTTTTTAACGTACTCCCCTCTTCATAGCTACATAAATTACAAAAAAATTTACAATGAGTCACAACAATAAATTACAACATACAAATATACAATTCCAAAATAACAACCTATTATGCACCTAGGTACATAACTTATAGTCTCGAAAAGACCAACGAGCTAACATCACAATTACTAACGTGTAATGACACCTCTAAAAAGATGTTTAAATCAATTATAATTGAATAAAAATATAAATAAACAACTAACAGCCACATAGTGCATATGGCAATCAAAAACAACTATTTCAAATATTATAAACTAATATTTTACTCACCTAAACAATAAAACCCATAAACCTCATGATGTTAAAGGTCGGTGTGTCGAAAGACCACTGAGTAACCTTTTTATTTGCTATACTAGCGACGTTTTGGGAGTTTTTAGCTTACTACCCTCTTCATAGCTACAAAAATTTCAAAAACAATAAAACTCATAAACCACCCAGTAGTTTGTCAGTGGATATTTTTCTCTGACAAATCACTGGGTGGTTTATGGGTTTTATTGTTGCAGTGAGTAAAATATTGGTTTACAATATCTGAAATAGTTGTTTTTAATTGTTGTATACAGTATGTGGTTGTTAGTTGTTTGTTTATATTTATATTCAATTGCAATTAAAGGTTGATAAATAATGTAAAAAAATTATCAAAAATTTTTAAAAACAAAAATTTTTAAGCGGTGGCGGCGGAATTTAAAGGCATTTATTACGCATTAAATGTTTGTGATTTAAATCATTTTTTGCAAATGTTCGCCTGTGCCGTCAGAGAAGGGCGCGCGGGAATCAAGGAGTCTGGGTGATCGGTAAAGTCGTAGCTTTATTAGGATAATGGAGCACCTCTCGCTGTGAGTGTCGCCAGGTAACCTGCGCTTGCTTGTCGTCGCGGCGCGACAGCGACGAGTGTTTCTAGGCGCGAAGTGCAAGCTTGCACTTCTGCGCCTGGGAACCTTGGCAAGTCGACGTTCCTTGCTGATCGTGCGTCTAGCGCACGGCCAGCGTACGATTACCCGAGCCGCCACGGTTGCGATAAGCGCATCCGTGAAACGCCTGAGGCCTCTTGAGCGATGTACACATCGCCTGCAACAAACATTAAACCAAACTGAAATGAAAAGCCGCACCGAAGTGCGCGTGAATGTGTGTCCTGCGTTTCGAGCGCGCGAGCGCTCGAGACACTGTTGGGTGCGTGCTTGTGTGTGAGTCGTGAATGCCGGGTGTTGTGAGTGGGGGCCGCTGCTCCCCTTACATGCTTAGCGAGATGAGCTTATTATAAAAATAATAAAAATGACTATGCAATATAAACTGATAAAAATAACGATAATATTATTTCTTTATCTTGAGTTCTTCCTTGTCTTTTTTTTTTTTTGCTACAAATGTTGTAAAATTGTACTTAAATATAATAATTATAATTCTTTCTAATATACCTGAAGTGTTTAAAAAAAAAAGAAAAATCTACCATTGATACAATACAAAATTATACTAAGAATTCTTAATCTTACTGAATATATAAATATAAAATTAGACATTTCCACTTATAGTCGTTTTTCTTCCTATAAGAGCACAGCTTTATTTTCTTGTTTAATTTTACTTGAAAAAGATTCTTGTTTTTCGATTGATTTTTATGCTTACTTTGAAATTGATTTTTATTTTACTCTAAATTAATGTTTATTCAAACTTAATCATTATTCCGAAGTTGGCTTCAATTTTATTGTTGATTCATATTTTTGCGATAGTCTCAAATGGGCCTAGATTTGCGTCATCGCGTGAAATGCTTTTCGCTGGAGTGTAGCTGTGTGCACGTAGGTACTCCTTCTCGCTGTCGCTGCACCTGTCCTGCCCGTGACTTTGCATGTGCCTGCCATCACCCGATGACATACTCCAAGTACATTATGGGAGACAGGAGTGCGGTCTAGAGCGGCATGCTTCCTAGGTGGATCGCAGGGAAGCGAAGTTTAAGCGCCTAGACCGCTGTGAGCCTTGCCGTGGACTCTGTGGCCGACAGGACTAATGCTCCTTCCCGATTCTGCTTTTTCGGGAATTAGAATAGTTTCCAGCGGCTCGACGCTCGTCAACGCTTGCGTCTTGGGTCGTGGTGGAAATGGACTTAGGAGAAGTTGGTGTCACGGGCTCTGTCATGACGATTTCTGTCTCGGAGCATGGAAAGCCATAAGATATGCTGAATCGGGATGCATCTCGATCTGGTGATAGCCCTGCTTCAGGTCCATTACTGTTCTATAATTGGGTAAGGCTAGGTGTACTAATATGTCACTTGTAAATGGTAAGGGGTGGTAGCTGCCTTCTGTTTCCTCGTTCAAGGCTCTGAAATCCGTGACCAATCTAAACTTCCTATTGCCTTGCGCATCTGGCCTCGTGCACTGTGCACTTAAGACCTTGTACTGCTACTTCGGCCTGTCCCGAGGTATAAGAGGCTCCCGGAGTGACTCTTATCTCTATAAATTTTTGCCTGCCTATTGGGTTGCCGGGCTCTAAATGCCCGATCCTCACGACGGAGATTTCGGCTCCTGAGTCAGCATAGAACTTGCCTTGTCTCTGCTTCAATTGGTGGCAGTCGATGTTTACTATTGGCGGTTGACAGCCCGCAGTCGAGAACTTGATTCTTACTGACTTTTTTACTATTTTAATTTTCGGTTTTACTTGTTCTCCACGCTCGGCGTTCGAGGATCGCGTCGAGCGGGCAGCTAGTTTGAATGCTGCTTACTGGGCTGCTTGGCTGACGCGCCGTTACTGCTGGGCGCGGGCTTGTCGCTTAGCGGTTCCTTGTTACCACTGCCGTTGCTGGTGCTAACAGAGTTGATCTTTTCGTCATTAAGCTGAGTGCTGCTGCCATTATTTCTATAATTAATTCTGTTTTTATTGATGCCCCTATCGTTGGTCCGGTTTCTCGAATTGTTGAAATTGCCATTTTCGTTGCCTCGATTGTTAACCAGCCAAGGATTCCTTATTAATTTATTTTGTGCATATTTTTGCAGTTTCAGCAGTCGTTGGATTTATGCGTCGGTTGCTCATAATAATCGCAATACACTGTAGCAGGTGGATGATCTGCTTGCATGCGTAAGTTATCTGATGCGCTTGACCTTAACGACGGATTGCAGCTGGAAGTATTATCACCTACTGCTCGGCGCACTTGCACTGTGTCGGTGGCTGTCTGCCTGCCGGTCAGCTGCGTAGCATCGCGGTAAGGAGGGAGCGGCGCCGTCGCGCCTCCCTTTGGTTCCCTTCGAATTCTAGCGCGAATCTTATGGTCTCGTTCACTGACCTTGTCCCTTGAATACGCACTTGATCGTCAAGCGGTGCTGTTAGCCCGATCATGATTTGCTACAGGGCAAGAGCACTTGCAAGCCGCTTGCGTAACGCCTCGGTGGTACTGGATTGAAATGATTTAAGCCCATGTAGGGCCTTAATTAACCTTTCGGCTAACTGCATCCACTTGCGGTCTCCATGTTAACTTCGAATCCATGACTACACCGAGGTTAGTAACTGTGTCAAGAAAGGGAACAAAGATGTTACCCTGAATCTCTATGCCAGGCAAATCCATACTCTGTACTTTTTTAATGTTATATTCTGACCCAAAAATAATTACAATAATTAAAAATAATACCCACGCCGACACTGCTTTGGCCGCAGCCGACAAGCGTCTTATCCCCTGATGAAGGTTATCGCAAGTAGCATGAGTGTAGGTTTGCAAATCGTCCGCGTATAATAAATGCGATACACTATCCGTAAGAATATCTCTCGTACTTTTAAAGCCCGATAAAACTTCCTGAAGGTCATTAATATAAAGGCTGAACAAAAGGGGCCCCAAGACAGAGCCCTGTGGTACGCCGAGATTGGTTGTGAGCCAATCTGAACTACCATTAGATGCCGTAACAACTTTTTGGTTACGCCCAGTAATATATGATTTTATCCACATGACTACTACCCTGGAGAATCCCATTCTGATCAGCTTGCGTAACAACTTGGATGGCGAAATAGTGTCGAACGCCTTACTAAAATCAAATAGTAAAAGGATGGTAATTAGCCGCTTGTTATTATCTATACCGGATCGTATGTCTTCAGTCAATTTCAATAGTGCTGTCTGCGTACTATGATGCGGACGGAAACCTGTCTGAAGGGGATCGAGGATTTCTTTCGAAAACAAATAAGCTGACATTTGTTCATGCACGATCTTTTCCAGAACCTTGGAGAGAAAGCTAAGAAGGGCAATAGGACGAAAGTCCGTGACTGTAGATGGAATGGCCTTCTTTTTTAACGGTACCAAATGAGCTTTCTTCCAGGTACCGGGAAAGATCCCACTCGAGAGGGAGGCATTAAAAATGTCAGCAAGAAAAGGACCGATGACTGGAAGTGCTTTAGCAATAACACTTTGGGGAATTCCATCTTCACCCTTTGCTTGAGAAGAAAAATGCGCGACAGCTAGGACCACATCCGAATAAGTTATCTTACTAAAAGTAAAACCTTCATCACTAGCTGACGACATTATATCATTTAAATCGTACTCGCGCTCACTATCAGAAATGGATACTCCCGCAAAATGTGAATTAAGTTCACCCGGAGAGAAACCATGGAGTTCCTCCCGAGCTCTCCGTAAGAGTCCAAGACTCCTAAGCTCTCTCCAGATGTCCTTCCCGCTTTCAAGGGCCTCAAAAATCTTGCTTTGAATGAAGTTATCTCGTGCTTTCATCGTCCGATCCTCCGCTAGAGTCACCAGAGGCGCAAGGCATCACGTTTTTTATATAGCTCCTTAAGTTCCGAATCAACCCACGGTGGTTGTACACTTTTTTTCGGCCGAAATTCTTTAACTGGAGCTACTTTATCTAACGCCTTCATGATATTTACACCCAGATGTTCTAAACGAGTGTCCACGTCCGCATCCGAACAATTGATGGACGACCAATCGTACTCTTGCAGGAGAGATAGAAGCTCTTCCTGCTTTATTGCCTTAAAATTACGGTACGAGAAGTTACGTATGATCGGAGTCTTAGTTGTTGGGAGGTCAATAGTCACGTCAATGATGGTATGTCGATTTGGAAAGGTCGACACCAAATTGTTCGAGTCAAGTATGACGTCGTCATTGTCAATAAAAATTACATCTATCCATGTGCGAGTCTCTTTGGCATGATGAGTCGCGCCGTGATTAACTAGTTTTATGTTAAGGCTACATGCTAGCTGCCTAATAAAATCTGATTCCGCTGATGTTGATAGCATCTTTGCGTTCAGATCACCCATAATAATGCGATGTTTAAAACCTGCCGAATGACGTTCAAGAACATCGGCAAGGTCGGAGTTTCTAAGTTTAGCATCAGGTGCTCTATATATAACCGCAACAAAGACGGGTGGCAAGGATCCCTGTTCCACACTACACATCAAGTATTCAGGAGCGAGCGGCTTACCCTCGTCCTGCACTGTTGAAGAGGAACATAATACTGTAGCTTTGCATGAATTGTGGACATACAGGAGAACCCCACCACCTTTCCTATTCCTGTCTTGTCTAATGATGGAATAACCATCGATCTGAACGTAATCATACCCAATATTTGGCCCGAGACGCGACTCAGCAATGCCGAAAAGATGATAGAAGGGATGAGCAAGTAGGAATTGGCGAAAAGCAGTTATGTGTTTTTTTAGCGAGTTTACATTTAGAAAGCCTGCTCTAAATCCCTCACAATGTGCCTCTTTGACTCGTGGACCATCTAGTCAATCTACTGCTACATCTGCTACTACATCAATAGCAATATCGTCTGACGAACTGAAAGTAGTTATTTTATTATTTCTTTTTGCGTTAGCCTTATCAATCTGGATAGGGTAAATTTTAGCAGTTCTAAAAGACACTGCGATCGCTTGCAGGTCAGCCGCAATAGATACTGAGTGCGATGTTTCGCCATCTCGGAACTTGGCCAGGAAACGACCTCCTCTATGCCAAAAATATTTAAAATGCAGTCCATGAGCAACTGCTTTTAAACTTTTAAACTGAGCAAACTTATCTTTACTCAAAAATTCATTAATAAAAATTTTCCCATTACTCACATTATCAATCGTTTCCTGATCAAGTCCCGAGAAATCAACGTCTCTTTTACTATATCTCGTACATCTATGCTTGGAGAACATCACATTTCTTACTAGACTGCTGCTAGAAAGCCGGACAACCCACGGATTGCGGCCCCTACTACGGGTGATTGCCGATGGTGTGGCTGGGATTTGCCCGTCTGATCGGAGTAAGCGTATAGACACAATGTCATCCCTCTCAATGGACGGGACAACTGTGGAGAGGACAGCGTGGATTACGTCTGCACGTTGTTCATCAGTACCGTCAAAGATATTAGAAAGAATTAATTATTCCGAGCCCTCTCCATAATTTGTCCTATTCATGGGAGAACAATACTTATTCCGATTAGAGGGGTCATCTAACATGCGGCGACGGTCCCTGGTTTGACGCCGATAGTGTTGTGTTCGAAACCCGTCAAGAGGAGGTTCGACCAGCGGGGTGCGACCCGACGGGGCAGCATGTACATCCGCACGGACGACAATAGTACGGTCATCGTTTCTATTATATATTTTCGCATTATAAGGACTAGCCTTACTACTACGACGATCTTTACAACTATGACTATTCTTATTACTACTATTATAATTACTATTATTACTATTATTATTAGCGTCTAAAAACTGGGCAGATTTGTCTAAATCTTTGAGTGACACAAATATTTGAGAATCGTCGGTGTTGACGCATTTTTTACCACCCTCACCGCGCTGCTGCTCAGTACTCTCGACCAATGTTGTGATTTTAGTGAGTAAGGAGTTAATTTGATCTTTAAGAACTCTATTTTCTTGAAGCAGCTGCAATCGATCATTGTGCAGCCCTTCCAGCTTAGAAGACTGCGCAGCCATTTTCTCTTCAAGTGACGAAAACTTAGCAGCCAGATCATCAAGCAGCCCCTCTGTTGCTGGGACGGGAGTTGAGACTGTTCCAATAGCATCAATTTTCCCCACTAGAAGAGACTTAAGATCACCTACTGCTGCTTCAAGCAAATCAAATCGATTGGTAAATAAATTAAGCATCGATGAAGGCAGCGTAGAATAATGGGTAGCGCTTAGATCTAAGTTGCAGGTAAACTCAATATTATTTCTTTTTTATCAGCTACGGTCTTGATGGACGGGACAAATGACGTTGACGCGGAAATATGTTTGTCCGTTAATTTATTAATATCCTTGAGGGACTCATCTGCACTTTCAACATCAAGAATTAATTTATTGTCATTTTTTTTCCGTTTGATTCACTACTCCCGGTGTTACTCAAATTATCTGGACTATTCGTTTTTTCTAATTTACATTTCAGACATCTATATTTATTTCCGCTTACTGGCGTCCAGTCATGACACAAATTGTGATACGGTTTATTGCAGTCCTTACATCTACGCATAATTGAATTTGGCTTTGTAATTTTTTTGCACTTCTGGCACGAAGAAGCCATACTTAACTAGATAAATAAAAGAAGTAATATAATGCTAAATAAAACCAGAACTTGTTGAACTGAATTAAATAATAATACTGCGTATCACAAAAAAAAATAAACAAATAAATGAATAAATAAATAATTAAATAAATAACTAAATAAATAAATAAATAAAATAAATTTTTCGTAAATGTTGCGATATGTTAAAATTATTTTAAAATTTGAAGGTTCAAATTTTCAAATTTTCGCGCGCATTGCTTCGTTGCAGAACTTATTTATATATTCGCGCGCAAGTGTGAATCAGTGTTGCCTGCTGCAGCAGGGGATAATGTGTTGCCAACTGACGAGTACCATCCGATAGGGGCGATGGTGCTGCGCCCTGGTGACGAAAATGAAAAACTCCGACCAGGCGGCGACAGCAAAGTCGCGGAGTAATTGCGCGGGAAAGAGTGTAAGAGAGAGAGATATACTCCAACCTCTATGATTGCTTGCTTTTTCTCTTCTCCTCCTCTTCGGTAAGATTTCCGACAGACTCCTTCGAAGTAATGCGAGATCACCTGCTCTCATTCGATTGACGAGAACGAGATGTAGCCACGATGAAAAACAGCGTTCTCCTGCACCTTATATAGTGGTGGTATTTTGAGGTTATGTTTTACACTCTTTAGCGGAAAATCCCTCCAGGCTCAAATAAAAAACACAGCAAGGTGTGGTTTTTTGGCGTCAGCGTGCGAGCCTAGTAGAGGATCCTTTCCACTTGTTGGTACGGTATTTTAATAACCATGCGATTCGCTTAATAAAATACACACACCGAGGCTTTCTCTAACACGTACTTGACTGATTGAACAAACACGGCAAGAATGAGAGAGAGAAAAAAAAATTATTCTATTTTTGTGGGGTTTGCGCGCGTTAATTCGGGATATCCGTTTTACCATACTATGTTTTTTATTCCGAGTAAATTCATTACTCCGTCATTGCACTTATGGGTTGTAGCGCAGCGCTCTGGGACCTCTAGGTCGCCATATACCGAATTTTTGACGTCACTTCCGAGCTCGCTATCGGGCGATCTGGAGTCGGTGGATCCGTTCTTCGACGAAGATATCGATACGTGACAGAGCTGCGTTAGTCTCTCCTCTATTTGGCGGCCAATTTGAGATGGTGCTTTGTCGGCGCTCAGACCGATAGCACCTGCTACATTGAAATCTATCAATGCGTCTGTTGCTGGTGGATGCTGGTCCGCCGTCACTGTTTTCACCGCGGCTTGATCGCGGTCGCCGACGATGTACGCCTCTCTGCTTTTGTGCGCTTTCGTTTGCGCATTCTCGCTTTGGCATAAGCTGCTCGAGCCACGAGATGCTACCTCGATCTCACTGCGCATTAGCGCCCTGCGTGCTTCGGGGCTGAGCTTGCTTAAATGTTCAAGCACTTTTTCGGCGCGCTTAAACATCTTCTTATTGCTCACCGGGTCTCCCGATCTATGCGACGCGCGTGACCATTTGCCTTGAATTAGCAGGCTCTGCGATGCGAGGTCGAACTTACTTAGGCGCTTTAAAATTTTTTCTATTAAGCGGTTTTCTCGAGCGATACTTTCGGAGTCGCGTGGAGCCTGGTTCAGCTTGTACTTCTGCGCCTGGAAACCTTGGCAAGTCGGCGTTCCTTGCTGATCGTGCGTCTATCACACGGCCAGCGTATTAAAATAATCATTTTCTATGTATTTTTTTTTGGTGGATCGAAAAAAAATGGAATTTTTAACCGTAACTTATAATATATTCAAGTTATTGGAATGTTTAGTAAAATATGTAAAGAAAAAGCAAAGTCTATTCGACAAATTATTAAATTTTATGGGTTAACTTTTTTTTGTATGAAAATAGTCATTTTTGATATATTTTTGTATGCTCAATCCAAGAAATTATAATATTAAACGTATTTTAATTTTCTGTTTTTTTTTTTACAAGAAATATTTTTGTACTTATAAAAGAAGTTTATAAATAAATAACATTTAAGGCTAGAGTACATCTGAGGGGGTAACAAAATCAACTTCCTTTTTCTTTAATAAACTACTTCTTGAAGTTCACTTGTACGTTAGAAAGCTCAAAATTATCGTTTAAAGCATCCTATAAGTTTTTTGATTATTTTTTATAGTATTTAATTACAGTGGCTTATATACAATTTTCAATCTTCAAAGTCATTTCTCTCAGCACTTCATTTTTTGCCTTAAAATCGCTCCTTGCGCAAATGTGCGCTGTGAAATGATCTGAAACTTCGCAGGATTATTGTTTATTATATTGTAAACCTATTGTTAGAACGCTTTATCATATAACCCCCGTATACAAATTTTACTCATATAAATCAAAAAGTAATACATAATTATATTTCATAAGTTTGTGTGGAAAATATGTATACGACATCTATATGAAAAATTACTCTAACAATATGTTTGTAATGTAAAAAACGGTAATCCTGTAAAGTTTCAAATCATTTCACCGCGCACATTTGCTCAAGGAGCATTTTTAAGGACAAAAATGAAGTGCGAAGAAATACGACTTTAAACATTGCAAATTGCATGTAACAATGTAGTTAAATACTATAAAAATATTCAATAAAAGTTATAGGATGTTTTAAAATGCAATTTGGAGCTTTCCTACGTATAAAGAGTGAGCTTCAAGGAACACTTTTTTCAAGAAAAGATAAAGTTGATTTTTTTACCCCTTCAAGTGTACTCTAGCCTTACGGGGACAGGCCTGGGTTAAACCCAAGAAAGACTTTTTATTATGAATCCAGTTAACTTTTTATTTTTAAAAGCAATCATTCTTATTGTTTTTATGCTATCAACACTTAATAATACCTTAAATTTTACCGCTGTAAAATCGTACAATGTTGATCCTACACGTCACAATGAACCACTGTTTTCAATAACATATTTATTAGAGGAACTTTGTACCTCGCACGATTGTAGGTGACATGATGAACGAAAACCTTTCTTTCGGCAGTTATTCGACTCCTTTTGACATGTTTTACAAAAAGAGCAGAGCACTTTTTCATTAAAATGTTTTTATTCGTTTTCGTAGATCCAATCAATTTTTAAATAATATTAAGAAATTTTTTTCAAAAAATCGATTAGATCTCCATAAAAAAAGAAGAATTTTAACGAAAAGTACTGAGTTCTTTTTATAATACATGTAAAAATAAGTTGAATAACCGACGAACAAAAAAAATTTCATTCATCATGTCACCTTGAATCGTGTGATGAACAAAGTTCCTTTAATAATTGTGGTATTGAAAATAATGATTTATTGTGACGTGTAGGATCAAGATTTTGAGGTTTTCTGGACTCGTAAAGGAAAGTCTTCCTTTTGTATTTAATCCAGGCCTGCCCCTTAAGGGGACAGATACACCTTTAATTTTAAATTAATTGATAATACATTTTAAGGTAAAACTAAGTCACTCATCATATATTACCTGTTTTTTTCGGTAAATTTGAATATTTTATCAAAATATAACTAACAAATTTAAAAAGATTTTTTTGAATGTCGTTAGGTCCCTTTGATTGGCTATAATGTAAACATCTATATTTCTTGGGCTACCACAAGCTTTAGAAAACCAATATGATCGAATTGACGCTTTCAGGGTTTTATTATTTGCAAAATACATATAGTTATGATATGAGTGTGGGAATTTGTATATAAAAATTATTGACCAAAGTTAGTATATTTAAGCGAAAATTCTTGAATTTTTTAAAAATTTTATTATGAAATATGATTTGAGGCCTTTTCAGGACCACATTTCAATAGAAACTTAAATTGAGGAATGAGCACTTTTTTTTTAATTCAATTTTGAAAATTTTTTATAGGTTTTCAATGACGAAAATTTTTTTTCTTGGGTAATCTAGAAAATTTATTTTTATTATAGTGTTTAACAATTGAATTATACATTAATTACATATTTACAGTACACTTTCTCGCAAATATGTACGGAAGTGTATGTT
Organism: Gastracanthus pulcherrimus; assembly: GCA_949152435.1. Classification (NCBI taxonomy): domain Eukaryota; kingdom Metazoa; phylum Arthropoda; class Insecta; order Hymenoptera; family Pteromalidae; genus Gastracanthus; species Gastracanthus pulcherrimus. Next base: position 118,613,634 of record OX424575.1, on the reverse strand, counting down.
ACATTATAAATATAAATTTAAAATAATGTTTTTTCTGTTGAAAATATTATCGTGGTAAAAGTTAATATAAATCATATACTTTCAAAGTATTTTAAAAAATTAATTGAAACTGAATACTACTGGGCACTAATACATTCTATAAGTACCTTGTAAGGATGAAAATGTGTATAGCAATATACCTTCAGTCAAGATCAAAACCATTTGTAAACAAACCGTATATATGTGTCGCGTATATTCGTGAGTGTGTTGCCGAGCATGTGTTTGTATATCTGAAAATTCCAACGATGTTAGTGTACAATAATTCAGTCAGTCCTATTGTAGCAGTCTATTTGACACCATGCCGCTGATTATTATAAAAAATCACACGCGTACTCATGAGGAAAATCGCTCTGTTATTTGCTTACTTTGTTGGGATAAAAGTAAATGGATTATTGACATAACATCAGCTTTGAGAGATAAAATATGTAAACTGTTTAAAAGTTATGACCTAAAAAAATGAGTGCCTTCCAAAAGTAGTGTGTGCATCTTGCAAGTCCAATTTATACCGTAAAAATTTCGACGAAAAAAAGATCTCGCCAGTAGATAGGCTATAGGCATACTGGCTCACGCGGGTTCTGTATCACCCCCCTGCCCTCTCAAAGTGATCCAGAACCCGTTCGGATTCTAAATCACCCAGAATGATCCAGAATCCGAAATCGAGAGAGTGGGAGAGCTTCCCTTTCTCTCACGTGAACCAGAATGCCTATAGTGTTTTCTACTTTTTTTCTTTATTTTCTTTGCAAATGTTTACAGGAGTGATAGAATAATTTTATGAGTTTGACGGTGTGAAGTGCGCAGGCAGTCTTGTACTTTTAAAACATAATCATCTCTCATTAGCTTGAAACCAATCATGTCTACTGCATACTCCATCTTGGAATGAGTGTTGAAACGAAAGTGTGTTAGATAATATGCTGTTTAGACAAGCTTCTTGATATCCCCACTGATGGGATTGTACTGAACGATGCGATCGTGTAAGATCATGCAATAAGCTGAAGTGTTAGCTGGAAAGTCTTTTTTAGACTCAAACTCTAGACGTACATCGACAGGAGCGCTCTTTATAGATTCGTTTTGCCGTGAACAGTCAATAACTATGAGTGGTTCAAGGTTGATAAATTCAGACTTTGTCAGCAGTGGCTGTGGATCTCTTCCATAGTAGGTGATTTGAAAATTGGCATACGTATCATAGAGAACAGCGAACTGATTCTTAGATATGTCGAGATTCATATTGTTATATGGATAATATTGAGAATTCAAGAAAAGTCTCACATTACTAATCTCACAATGGTCAAATCGACTGGCATTTTCAGTTTTCAAATTTTTTTTCTTGGTTTGTAGTCCGAGAATGACAAAACGAGGTTTTTCTAACTGATTTGAAGTTTTCACTGTCCAGACATGTTTATTCGTGCTCGGAAGTAGAGGATATTCAAATAACTCCCAAGATCGATAGCACATAGAGATAGGATTATCTTTGCCAATGAAATTCAGCAGCTGGATCTTTTGTTTATCAGATGCAATAACATATGGCATTAACCACTCTATCTTCGTTATTTTTACCTGGTAGTCTTCATATGTAGTTACACTATTTGCTATAGTACCTTCTTGAATTATTGCATTCAAGTCATTTCTTGATCTTGTGAGAATGAGTTCATGCTTCACATTAACTATAATTTTATTATAGTCTTCTGCAAAGCCCAAGATCATACTCAGAGGAATGGAAACGTCAAAGTTGCCGTGTGCATCTACCAAAGTTTTGCTTTCTTCTCTAACGTCAAGCCAGCCTGCATTTTCTAACATGAGAGTCTGATTCGGATTGAATGATGTCCATCCTTTCATGAGACTGCTTAAACCAACATTTTTACTTTTATCTATCTCCACAGCATTAATTTCGTAACGAATTTCATCAAACAAATGGCAAATGCCATTGTTCACGAATTTAGTTTTATTTAGTGCTGTTCCATCTGGTTTTTGCAGTTTTCCACATACATGGATAGAACTGCGCGATGGCAAGAGACATAGATCTTGATGTTGAATAGAAATACGAATTTCATCACTATTATCAAAGCTTAGTGTTGAGTAAGGTTGATGTGCGTGAACCTCGTAATGAGCAATAGATTCATCGAATACGACACCTGATTGAATGCTTAGAATTTCGTCCATTTTTCTGGAAGCAGCAGAGAATTATACACGTGAATTTTCTCCACGAACTTTTAGACCTAGGCTTCTGAGGAACTGAATGCTCTTCCGTGTTAACGGTTTGAGTTTCTTCGGTCGACTGATGACCGATTGACATGTTGGTTGACTTATATGCACTCTAGAATTGTAAACGATGCCCATTATACAGATTTGATGTGGAGTCTAATAGTAATTTCTTCTCCACGGAAATTCACTAAATTTCCATCTTGATCTACGATTTGAATTTGAAGATGATTTATGCACTTGACACTGAGTGGTAGATATATGACATGAGATGGAACTTCCAAGATTTTATATCCTGGTGGAACTCTGGGAAAGAACTCATGGATTGTATGAACTTTTTTGTTGTTGATGTAAGCACCTGCGGTAATATTGCATTCCACTCTGAGTGCGTTGATTTTCAATATTTTCACAGGTAAATCAGAACTGTGATGAGTTTTTTCCTTGAGAATGCGAGGAGTAAAGCCAAGAAGACGACCTATTGAATCGTGAGGAGTGAGATCTAACGAATGACTGCAATTAATTTCACTTCTGAGAGTATTGTTGTTAGCTCTCAAAGAAAATTCAATTCCTTTAGATTTCAAAGTTTCTTGTAAAAATTTATTAATAGCATTAATCTCGTAACTGCCAGTAGGGATAGTAATAATATTTCCATTCACATGAAGTTTATTATTCGAATAGTCCACATTGGGAATCGAGTTGAATGTTAAAAGTTCAACTAAACCCAAAACAAAATTTTTATGCTGAGGTAGTTCAATTGAAGGAAAATATTGTGCCTCTAGAACAGAAGATTTTCCTGAAAGACTCAAAGTGAAACTGTCTTCCATGACTGATTGGTAGAGAATGATTCCCATTCGTTTGCAATCTTCTCTTTTATAGTCTTCCGGTTAAAAATTGAAGACAAAGATGACCACAAATGAATGAGTCAAAATTTTGATATCTTTTATAGTTATATTTTACTTCTTTCACGTTGAAATATAACATGAGCTCTATGGGAGGTTTCAGATCACCAACACTGTCAAAGTAAATTACTTTGGAACCATGTTTTCGATAACACACCCAGTGAGTGCCTTTATTTTTCATGTCATCAAAGTTAACAATAGCAGATTCATTACTCCATGGACCATCGGAAGGCAGATTATTTCTCATAAAAACACCTCGGAAATGTGGAATTTGCAACATACGAGCATATTTTAGAAGATCATAGTCAGTCAGTGGACGATTTGGCAAAGTTAAATCGAAGTTTTTTTTTTTTAGTAAGTTGACCATGACCAACATGAGGTTTCATAAATAATCCCATTCCAGTTTTATATGGTTTAAGATAGAGACCTTCGCCTAAAGCAATATCTTCCATTGCCTTATTATGTCTCTTACTTTCTTCATGGTTTTTCTGTGCAGCTTTAGCATCATTTACTGCTTTAGCTATTCCTGCAGATCCCCCTGCCAGAGCACCGGTCGCACTTAGTCCTGCGAACAACGGTATGAGAAACGGAAGAACTCCACCAATTTTTGATGGAATTGGAAGAACACGTGGAATGATAACTTTCCTCTTACCACCAACTTTCTTAACAGCTTGACGTGCACCTTTCAAGGCGGATTGAATAACCTTGCGGGAACATTTACTTGGTGTCATTGATTTTTTAGCAGCCGTCACTAACTTACTAAATTTTAGACCCATTTCAGTTATTCCTTTTAATTTCATAGCATTTGTAACAGCAAAAGCATATGCTTTTTCACCAAGACTGGCATCCTTGGCTTTAACACGTTGCCAAGCTTTATCAGCGAGCTTCATGTCAGCTGCTTTACGGTCTCCATTTTTATCAGAGTACACTATGTCATGTTCTTTGCATGCCTGATCAAGCGGATTAATTCCAGGATCACCTCTTTTCAATCGTTTTTTCAATTTAGTTCCGGGACCACAGTATTGATATCCAGGAAGATGCATTTCAATCGGCAAGTTATTGATCACTTTATCAAGCAATCCATAACCTTTCGGTTGTTTCCGAGATTTATGTACGATCATCTCTCTTCGAGTGTTGTTTTAAAACTAAAGATCAAAATATAAAACATGCGTTTATATTTCCACAGTTCAATATCAAACTAGACTTTGACACGTGAACATGGATTTTAGCGAGCAGAACGTCAAACTCCCCGTCACAAACTTTGATTTCGGAAAACAGAAGAGAAGGAAGCGTCATGGAGAATTACTACCTGATACTATACGAGCAGTATTCTGCGGGCCATCTAACTGTGGAAAAACAAATAGTTTATTGGCTCTAATTACACATCCCAATGGTCTTAGATTTGAAAATTTGTATGTATACTCTAAATCCTTGAATCAGCCAAAGTATCAATTTCTCGAAAAAGTTTTGGAACCGATAAAAGGTGTATCATATCTACCTTTTAGTGAGCATGAATCTGTAGTATCTCCAGATGAAGCCCGACCAAATTCAATTGTGATTTTTGATGATGTGGCTTGTGAGAAGCAGGACAACGTCAGAGCATTTTTCTGTATGGGAAGACATAAAAGTGTAGACAGCTTTTATCTATGTCAGTCGTACGCTCATATACCGAAACACCTCGTAAGGGACAATATTAATATGTTAGTAATTTATCGTCAAGACGATGTTAATCTAAAACATATCTATGAAGATCATGTCAATACTGATTTAACTTTCAATGAATTTCGAAATCTTTGTTCTGAATGCTGGAAGAATGATAAGTATGGATTTGTTGTTATCGACAAAGATAGAGTGATGGATGATGGTAGATACAGAAAAGGATTTGACTGTTTTGCAATAAAAAAGAAGTTATGAATCCGAAACTTACAGTTCAATTGTAGACAGCATCTCGTTAGCATGTCAGACTTCAAGAAAGAAAAGAATATTCTCAGCGAGCTCTTGCGAGCACGTGAGGCTATTAAACAAAAATACTCTTTATTGAAAAAGGAGAGAGAAGATTTTGAAAAAGTTATTGGTGATACATTGAAACCAGTCATTACACCACTCGAGAAGCTCGTCGATTCGAAAGTCGAAAGCTTGCCACCTTCTAATCACATTTTGAATATAGACAGCAACAGGAAACCGAGGAAGAAATTGAGATTCGATCGATCAAGTTATATAGTAAATGATATAAATGAGTCGGGTTCCGCATATGATGATGATGATGATGCAGATTTTTCTTCGATGGATGGCACAATGATGAATTCAACATTCAAATCTGCGCTTGAAGAAAATTAATCAAGTGACTTTTTATCATTGTTAAATGAAAGCCGCAGCAAAATCGATAACATATACGGAGTACGGAACGGCAATGGAGTGTATATGATTGGCGATTCAGAAATTCAATTTCATGATAAAATGGTAAAAGTGAGAGATAAAAGTTATCCTAAAAGTGGGGGTCTAATGGAATTACTCTTCAAGAAACAACCAGATGACAATCTTATAAGTTCAACAGATCGAAAAAATTATCGCAGCATCCTGGAAGCATCAAATGCTCATCGGAAAAGATACAGCAAAGATGAGAGTATACGCACTTCGAAGAGTAGAAAATATATGAATATCATAGGACCCATGTTCCGCAGCGATCGTAAAAATAAATCCACCACCGGAAGAGGCCTCATACCTAAATATAAAATAGCAAAGAAAAATTCTTCTATAGATCTAGTCTACTGGGATGATCCAAACGAGCTTATCGAGCGACTGCGATTATTAGTTGCGGAACGATCTGCTGGAAATAACAATCACGACAATGAAATACAATCGATCATTGAGGAACTACGTGAAGCTGGACATATATATTGAAATGCATGTTTTCTTATAAGATCAGTAGCATCATGAGTCTCGACGTGTTCGGAAGAAAACTTGAGGGCACGCAAGAAGCGAGTTTTGGTCCACCAGGCATTGGTTATAATCTTACATTAGATGGTAATTTTGATTTACAAAATAAAAGGTTATGTAACCTTGCTTATCCAAGTCAGCCTAATGATGCAGTCATCTTGGAAGTGCTTCTGACAACTATAAGTAAAGAAGTTAGAAATCTAACTAACATAATGGCTGTAACGAAAGTTGACTTAGAGATTCCCATAAACACTGAATTAAATACAATCAATAAGGTTTTTTCCCATCTTAAAATTCGATTAGATAATCTTGAGACAAAATTGAAAGAATGCTTTGAAAAAAAAAAAAAATTCTGACTCAATAAAAGTTTTTCTTAAACCTTAAACATATTATCAAAAAAAAAAAAAAAAAAAAAATGGAGCGACAAAAAATAGCTGAAGAGTTGCACAAACCAGCTCGCCGCATCTACAAGCGAAGAAAATATGATATACGTGGAATAGATGAGACTTGGCAAGCTGATCTTGTAGAAATGATTCCATACGCCAGCGAAAACAAAGGTTTTCGCTACTTACTTACTGTCATAGATACATTTTCAAAGTATGCATGGGCTATACCAATCAAGTCAAAGAGTGGTAATGATGTTACTCTAGCTATGGAGTCAATACTGAAACAAGAACGCGTACCGACAAATCTACAAACTGACCAAGGAAAAGAATTTTACAATTCAAACTTTCAGAAACTCATGAAGAAGTACAAGATAAACCTATACTCTTCGCATAGTAATCTTCATGCAAGCATATGTGAGCGTTTTAATAGAACGTTAAAAAATGCAATGTGGATAGAGTTCAGCAAACAAGGGAGCTATAAATGGTGGGATATCCTGCCTGAGTTGGTGAAAGCTTACAATTCAAGAAAACATCGGACAATAGGAATTGAGCCTAAAAATGTTACGCAGGCAAATGAAAGAGAGGTCAAGAAGCATTTTCCAAATGAAAAGTTACCTGTGAAAAAACCGAAATTTAAAGTAGGAGATAAAGTGCGGATAAGTAAGATAAAACATGTTTTTGAAAAAGGTTATACACCAAATTGGTCTACTGAAATTTTCACAATATCACGAGTTGTAAAAACCAATCCGGTAACTTATCATGTCAAAGATTATTATGATAAACCCATCTCTGGCGGCTTTTATGAAACGGAAATTCAGAAAACTATGTATCCAGAAATTTATCTAGTAGAAAAAGTTTTAAAGAAAAGTGGAAATCGTGCATATGTTAAATGGTTAGGCTTTAGTAATGAGCATAATAGTTGGATAGATAAAAAAAAAATTATTTGATTTAGCCAAGATTTAACCAAAAATATTAATGTAAACGCAATAATGTAGGTACTAGTAAATAAGAAAGCAATCATATTATGTTATTGTATTTATTTATGTATTATTATGTACAAGTTTTAATCTGAATAAAATAAGTATTATAATCAAAGCAAGCTGCGTATTTCATTCAAACTTAAAGGAAGATCCACCCTGATATGTCACAAATAAATTCATTTTTTTGCAGTATTGGAGAGTCTGTCAAAAAACTCTTGATCTCTTAGGATGGCTGATGAAATCTTCTCCGGTAAAAAGATTTGAAAACTTTCGTCGAGTTCGGCTACGACCTTCGTACCGAATCTCGTCTTCACCTCCTTAAGTGCTGTCACCATGTACTGATGATCTTTTTCCAAGTCTGTTACTTTCTTCCTTGGCAAGAAGTCGCGTTCAGCAATCTTATTAAGTGTAGATAGATCCATTCTGGAAAAAGTAAAAAAATAAGAACTTCTAATAGAGAAAAGATTTGTTAGAGCAAAAAAAAAAAAAGAAAATTGGTGAGAATTAACTGTGAACTTACTTAGAAATTTAGTTGAGTCTTGGTTTCTTCCCAAAAGGATGATAATTCTCGAACTCTTCGATTGCTCGAATGTGCTCTTCGTCGTGGTCTGTCTGTTGATATAGTTCATTCCCCACCACAATTTCTGTCCTTTCCATTGCCTCCTGTAATATATCCCTTCTCTCTCCTCCCTCAGAGCGTATTCCCTCCATTAATGGATCCCAGTCATGCATAAACTCCTCTAACACATCATATTCAATTCTGATTTGTTCACCTTCATTGTCATAAAGTGTCATCCCCTCTCGCCTTTCACCATTTTCATTGGCTGCATCACCCCCACCTCGTATTTCCCCCTCTCTTTCATCTTCTGTAACATCCATCCCCACTTGCGTTGCCCCACTTTCATTGGATACTTCATACCCTCTCTCCACTTCCATCCCTACCACTATTTCTTGTTTTTCAGCATCCTCCTCTATTCGAAGTGCAGCTTGCGCCATCTGCTCATCCATGATTCGAAAATGACCCCAAGGTAAAGTGTCTGTACTCTGAGGCAATAAGAATCTCTTATCATCGTGAGGACTAAGAGCAATTTTATTCTGTCTTTCAGTATGCACTATGTGCAATTTTGAACGAATGTTGCATTGATCACGTTTTACAATAATAAGATCGTGAAGACGTCTTCTATAATCCTCGAAAGTTATTGTCTTCTTCACAACGCTGGATTTTATACCTTTGGCTTTTTTCACTGTCTCTCCTCCATCAACTAAAATACTGTACATTTTGCTTCGTAAACCTATAAATTCCATCATGATCTTGCCACAGCATTCGTCTTTCATTAATCCTGGGACTTTTTTATTGACACGTGGAATGTTAAACTGATTATTCTCATCATAATCAGAAGTATCAAACCTGTGAATGTCTTCTTTCATTATTTTATACATATCAATGTCCTCAACTTCATATATCAAACTATCAGTATCTGTATAAAGAAGTTTACATTTTTCTCCTACTCGCTGTTTCATATACGAGTAATGGAAATCATAAACTAATGTCTTGGACAAATCAAGGATACAAAGACCAACGTATATCGGTTTCTTGATTGTGATACTTGTTCTCTTTAGCTGAATAGCAACTAAATTTTCATCAAAGATTGCACAGCTGTGAAAATGTGGTTGAGCTATGCGTGCTTCTGTCCCATATCTGCCTGTGAATTTATTTACTAATCGTACATCAACACGAGACCGCTCTCGCTCGATACACTTTCCATAGACAGCGTTAATTAATAATTTATAGAAGAGTTTTTCAAACTCATTCTTCGCTTGCTTTCTCTTCTCAGTATTTAATTCGACATAAGGTTTAAGCCAGGCCTTCTGCTCGAAACTCAGAATTCTATGCACCTTTTTCAAACGAAGTCCATTATCCAGCGCCTGTTTGAGTGTTCGATAGTGAATCACATACTTTTTCTTATCGTTCAGAGTAGTGAGAAGTTTGTTCTGCTTTGAGCCAGGTGGTGCACGGTGCTCTGCGCAGAAAGGGAAGTCTCGATGTTCATCATGTATTTCCTCAGGATACTCCAAGTCTACTTCAGCAATGTAACCTATATCTGAATCTGGTGGTGTATTGAAGAAGCTTGGATTCGCCTCAAAGTCAATCCATTTGAATTTTCCAATCGGTAAATGCTGTACCATCGCCCACCCATACAGATTATTTATATCAAAATATAAGAGTGTCTTCGTTTTCTGTTTCTCGTCGTATGAAGAACCCATGTATGGATTGTTTGCCTTAGCATATCGATTACAACACTGGCTTATTCCTCCCTGAATGCCTGCTTCAATAAACATTAGCATGTCAATATCTGTAAGAAGCTCTAATTCCACCTTTGTCATTTTAAGAGCTGCTGAAAATGTTAACCCTGGAGTCGTGTAAAAGTGAGCAGGACATAAATCATAAGCTTTAAGAGATGTCTCTCGAAAACTTTCGAAAACGTCAGCCAATAGTAGAACATCTGTTTTTAAGTAAAGATCTGAATACTCTCCCAATGTTTTTATATTGAATTTATCCCAGACTCGAACAGCATGCTTTTAGCCTTCTTCAGAAATATGGGAATCTGTTAGTTTATTATAAAACTCATTCTTTTCTGGCAATTTTGTAGACGATAGCTTATCAAATGCGTCTACATAATCATATGGAAATATACCTTTCCGTCTGAGAAGATCTATCATTTCATCTGTGAATCCATCTGATCGAAACTCTTTCACCGCTATAGGCACGTTTTGTAGATATGATGCGAGTTTTTCCAATGATGATGGTAGAAAACGCCAAGAATCTATGAATCTAAAGCTGATGTCGCAGTCATCTATGTATTTCGTGAACGAAATATATTTCTCCTTATTATGAGGTATTAGACTAACTCGTCCTTTCATCAATGTAGAAGTAGCGATCTCTTTCAAAATGAAGTGAGTATCATAATTGAGGTTATGAAAAACAACGGGAATGAATCTTGAGTTCTTATAATTCAAATTACATGAATTGTGAGCTGCACCTCTGAAACTGAAGAGAAAAAAGAATTCGTTTTTTTTTTTTTCTTTGGGAATCACCAAAAATTAATTTTAAATATAACTAAACTAATAACATACCGTCCTGTAAAATGACAATGGTCTCGCACTGCAAGTTCTTCATCACGGATTGATTTTCGACATATATGACAAACAGTTGACCTCTGGAAAGATAATTCTTCTAGAGCTGTGAGTTTCATTGGTTTAGGATTCTTGTACAGATGATCTATCTTCTCACTTATTGATTTTAGTTCTCGAACAAACCATTCTGCAGGTGTCTCTTGATCTCCAAATTTTTGTCTGTAAGATTTATAGACAGATAATCTGTCATCAAAGCTGCATTTTGTATAGTAACCTATGCTGTATGCTTCATGTAGTTGAAAAGCATTCTCATTCTCAGTAGGCTTCAATAAACATTCAAAATCAGCATAAATAACGAAAGGAACTTTTTCTCTCTTTTTGTAATCTTCGAATTTGAGAATGTTGTTCTTTGAGTCTGGCAGATTGATTCGGCAATTATTCATATTTTTACAATGATTTTCATGAATTTCCAATCTTTTTTCATTATAGAAAACTTGTAAACACCTTTCACAGTGGTATGATTTTCTATTAGCTTTAGACAGTTGAGAACCCAGAAGACGAGACATGCTTTTGATCCAAACGTAATGGTATTTAGGCATACTTTCATCACCATCAGCAAAATTATTTTCTTCATGCTCATCAATGTAAAAATTTTGAATGATAAGTAGATTTACATGTCTACTCTTCTTTTCTGGTTGATTATTATTTTCTGGTAGATTTACATGTTGATCTTCCTCTTCTGCTTGATTTTCTTGTTCAGCCTTCTTTTCTGACGTAACGTGACAAGGCGATACTTCAAATTTTGAACCATACTTTCTGAGCATGTATACATTTACTGAAATATTATTCAATTTTTCGAATTTTCAAATATCTTTCAGTTTTACTGGGAACTGTATATCACTAAAGATCAACTCGTTCTCATGTACACGATATTGATTAACTCTGTTGGAATTATATTTGCTGGGATATAATGCTGAAAGAATAGCATATTTGAAACACTGATTGTCATTGTTATGAACATTAACACATGCTTTTTTGTTTTCTATAAACTTTGGGAGAGGAATATAAGAACTGCCCTTGAATGGAGAATATTTTTTCATATTTATACACAAACTTTTAATACTCTTCAATGTCCAGCCGGAATCCTTTTCCTGAAATTCTTCTAGTTGTGTAAGAATGGGCTCTTTGATATAGTCTTTAAACCATTCCTCTAAATTTGTTGACATGTATACTGTAGCACTTTCACTCGTGAAATATTTAATATCGGTCGTTTCCTCTCCATTTTTCTGCATAGAAAATTCCGAGATAAAATCTGAATTTATTTTCACAGCATTGTATTCTTCTAAGCATTCTTGTGCCTTAACTTTGAAGAGCTTTTGTGCATCACTTAAGAAACTCACAATGTCCATGTGTTTTATATTTACAACTACGCCAGTCTTGATTCGATTTTGGAATGCCGACTGCACATCTCGCCACTCTACACTAGCTTCTGTTTTCTCAGATTGTAGATTACCTCCTCGTTGAAGATGTTGTTCAAATTCAACTTGCACGCACGAAAGATGAGTCATGCAAGTTTGACATTTCTGTTTCTCTTCTCTTGTAAGTTTAGATTTTGCAATTTTTTCATTTAATTCGTTTATGGTTGAATTACACATGTCCAACCAATAATGAATATCGTTATTACTTAAATCATTTACACTTTGTAAAGTATCACGAAGAAGCTGAACAAGGCGTTCAAAAAGATCGATGGATGCCATATTTGCTTTTTTCTCACTGTAATAGCACTAAAATAGACACTAGAATAGGACTTCACAAATGTGCACGATAGTCAAGACTAAAACTCGTTGACCGCGATAGATGAACTGTGCTTATCCAAGAAACTGCTTCCCTTTTTGTATGCAATGTCGACGTAAGTAGAGGTAGAAAATTCAAATAACTGACCAAGGATAAAATGAAGAAGAGGGAGATTTTCTTAGGTAGGGATGAATTTTCTTTCATTTGAACCAACTAAAATAGTTCTTTTTGGGAAGAGGAAGGAGATTTTTTAAGGGAGGGATGAATTTTCTTCCGTTTGAACCAACCAAAAAGCGGCTTTTCATCCCTCCAATCAAGAATATACTTTCTTTTTTGAACGACCAATCCTAAAAGAGCCTGAGGCGGAGTTTCTTGTTATAAAATCAGGATGAGAGAATTTTCCTATTCATTCTCCGAGTTCACTTCGTACTGAACAATCAACTACAGAGCTGTAAGATGGCTAGAACACGTGACTACGACTTGATGTTCAGAAATGCCATACTGCAATTTCAAGAAGAGAATGTTTATATTTGTGACATTCAAGGTTTCCAAAGAATAGCAGAGGATTCTTTCATTTTCAAAGAAGTAAGTTTTCTCAATTTAAAGAAAACTGCTTAGTACCGACTGCATACCTCTTTAAACCTCCTATGACATTGGAAGAACTGACAGCAGAAGAAAAATGTATGACTCACTGGGTGGAGAAGTATCATCATGGAATTGCATGGGACGCTGGTGATATTCCTTATCATCGTCTTCAACGAATTTTCCAAATTTGCTCGCAAGGGATTGAGAAATTATACGTTAAGGGAGAACAGAAAGTGCAATGGCTAAGAAATCTCATACCAAATGTGTAAGTGATATATAATATGACTCTACTTTCATACTTTTTCATACTATTTTTATACTTTTTTCATACTTTTTCATACTTTTTCATATTTTTATCATACTTTTTCATACTTTTTTCATACTTTTTCATACTTTTTCATTACTTTTTCATACTTTTTCATACTTTTTCATACTTTTATCATACTTTTTCATACTTTTTTCATACTTTTTCATACTTTTTCATACTTTTTCATACTTTTTCATACTTTTTCATACTTTTTCATACTTTTTCATACTTTTTCATACTTTTACTTTTCTATGCTCGTATTTCTTACGTTTTTGTTTTTATTTACAGATTAATTTCAAACGTTGAAGACTTTGGATGTCCATCACTAGAAACGTTATCGAGCGATAAGCATTACGTATGTTTTAATCACATTCTCTGCATTAGAAGGAAACCTATATGCGCTGTACATAATGTTATCTCAATACGAGCATGGCTACTAGATTATTTGGATGCTAAATTTGGCCAAGATGAAGTAGATATCATTTCTAAAAGGAATACATACTCATGTGTATATTGGAAATAAATTGTTATTAAATATTCTGTAAAAAAAGAGAAGCTTGATGATTGAATAAAAAAAAATTAAAAGTAAAATCATTTTACGATATTATTCTTTCACAAATATAAAATTAAAATATAATAGATAAATCTATAGCAAACATAGGGTACATGTGGGTGTTACTGCGGATATTTTATATTAATTAGAATAAAGCATTGTTCATCATATAGACAATATCGGGAAAAGGAAAATGGAGGAAATGACAAGGGGAATAAACGAAAACAAGTTGAAAAAATATTTTTTCATTATATTCAAAAAAACACTTATAACACTAATAAAATAATTATTTTTTACATATATATATATATATATATATATATATATATATATATATATATATATATATATATATATATATATATATATATATATATATATATATATTATTACATAATATCTATTCTATGAATGTCACATCTTCTACGATGTGAGATTTTACTATTGATGGTCGCGGTGGTGGTGGTGGTGGAGGTGGTGGTAGTGATGGTGATGCTACTGTTGCTGCTATCTTCGTTTTATCCTGCACTCGGCTGTGCATTCGCAGCCAATCTCGTTTCGCTTGCTTACTTTGAAGCGAAGCTTTGTCGTCCTTCACTAGATCTGAAAAAATAAAAATGGCAAAAAAAAATAGTTTTAAAATATAATATAATATAAATATTAAAATAAAATGAAATTTTAAATTTTTGTATTTCTTACCAATCTTTGTCGACCTGGAAGGTGACTTCATCGTATGCAAATGGGGTGGCGTGGAAGGCGTTTTCGGCCTTGGCTGGTTTTCAGCTTCATCTATAAAAGAAAAGAAAAAAAACAAATTATTAGATTATTATTTATTAAGGTAAAGTAGGTAGTACTTGGACACTTTTTGAAACGAAAATACGGAATCAGTGTTTATAGAGACGAAACTCAATATTTTTCCCAAATCTTTAATCTAATCGTTAATTCGGCATGTTTTACTATTATTAGTACAAGAAAAAATACGCTTACATACTTTTTTATACTAATAAAGTAAGTTTAAAAATTCAACTATACGTCACAGTAGTTGGACATCATATGCCAAGCTGGTCCCAGTACTTGGACATAGTTAGGACCCAGTAGTTGGACATATGAATTAAATGTGTCCAACTCCTGGGTTCAGAAAAAGCAGTGGACGTAAACTTGGACAATACATTCGGCATATTACAGTTCTCGACATAACCTCAAAATGTTATATTTACATTTATAACAAATTTAAGACGTAAATTAAGATAATTTTGGTTAAATTATATACTACACATCATAAACTATCCGAATGAATGCCAACGAATACATATTTTTATCATCTTTATCAGTAATTACAATTTTTGTCACGGTCCAAGTACTGGTCACAATTTTCGTTTTGTCCAAGTACTGGGCACTTTACCTTATTTAAGTTTTACATAAAAAAAAAATGAATAAAAAAATAGTTACCTTCAGCTTTCCTCTTTCGCTCGTTGTTGCTGTTGCCGCTGCTGCTGCTCGGCGATGAAATTTTTGGAATCCGACCAACATCCTGTATATTTTTTCCTTTCGCAGACTTTAAGCTGCCCCTTGAGCTCGAGCTAGAGCTGGAACTAGAGCTCGAGCTGGAACTCGAGCTGGAACTCGAGCTGGATCTCGAGCTCGACCTTGATCTCGGCGAGCGAGCAACCGGTGCGCTCTCTTGAGGTACTATTCCCTCGTATAACTGTTGCATAGCAGCAACAGGGGGTAGTGGTGGTACTGAAAAATAAATAAACATTTAACATGATATTATTTTAATTATTATTAATAAAATTCTATAAAATGATACTTACATGAATGTATCGCATCCATTGCCCACGACACATGGTCAAGCATCATGAGCAATGTGGGCCCGTTAGAAATAAGCCACCGGATACGATCCCGCATCATTTGCAAATTCGTCTTGCTATTTGCCATCTCGAATTTTTTTTTCAAATTTCAAGTTCGTATAATTTTTTGAAATTTGAAAGTTTACTGACTGACCCTAGTTTGCGCCCTAGAATTTATATCGTCAGAAGAGCTTACCCCTTCTTTCACTTATTCAAGAAATTCTGCGATTAGTTAAAAATTCTCCTCCCTTAATTAGAAAAACGCCTGCCTTGCAGAAATTTTCCTCCCAGAATTTTTTAAGAACCACCTCCCTGTCGGTCACATCCACGCCTACACATTTTTTTCGTGAAAGTTTCTACAATCTTGATGACGAGAAAGTGCATCTCTAGAAGCTGGCGTCAAAGTTGTTGGGAAAAGTGCGACCTGCGCGAAGTCCTTCAACATGTACCAAGCCTTGCTGTAATAAATCGTTTCTCGCCGAAAAACTGGCAGCGTATAGGCCTAAAAAAAAAAAAAAAGCAAGCGTGCGTGCAGTAAGCCTTTCTCCAAGGGTCGTGTATTGTTGGAGACAATTTACTACTACCCGCGCAAGGACCTTCAACATGCGCTATGCCTTACTGTAATAAATCGTTTCTCGCCGAAAAACTGTAAGTGTTTTAGCTCGAAAATTGACTTTTCGAATCCATGCGCGCAGTATGCCTTTCTCAAAAGGTTGCTTATTACTGGGAAAAGTGCCACCTGCGCGAAGTCCTTCAACCTGTACCAAGCCTTGCTGTAATAAATCTTTTCTCGCCGAAAAGCTGACAGCGTATAGGCCTAAAAAAAGCAAGCGTGCGCGCAGTAAGCCTTTCTCCAAGGGTCGTGTATTGTTGGGGACAATTTACTACTACCTGCACAATGACCTTCAACACGCGCTATGCCTTACTGTAATAAATCGTTTCTCGCCGAAAAACTGTCAGTGTTTTAGCTCGAAAATTGACTTTTCGAACCCATGCGCGCAGTATGCCTTTCTCAAAAGGTTGTTTATTGCTGGGAAAAGTGCCACCTGCGCGAAGTTCTTCAACCTGTACCAAGCCTTGCTGTAATAAATCTTTTCTCGCCGAAAAACTGACAGCGTATAGGCCTAAAAAAAAAAAGCAAGCGTGCGCGCAGTAAGCCTTTCTCTAAGGGTCGTGTATTGTTGGGGACAATTTACTACTACCTGCACAAGGACCTTTAACACACGCTATGACATACTGTAGTATAGCGTGTATTGCGGAGAAAAACTGACAGTGTTTTGGCTCGAAAATAGACTTTTCGAATGTATGCGCGCAGTATGCCTTTCTCAAAAGGTTATTTATTGCTGGAATGTAATTTACTACTACCTGCGCGAGGACCTTCAAACTTGCGCCTCCGCACAGTAAGTTCTCGAAGGCCGTTTACTGATGCAATCTTCCTGCTATCTGCGCGCATCTACAGCGCATACCTGCGACGATGACGTGTATTGCTAGCAAAGTCAGTGAGCAACGTTCCATCTATTTTTAAAAGCAGAGGAAAGAAAGGCTGACCCTTTCTTTTCATTCTTTTCGGCTACTTTCCATTTCCTACGCTTGCCATCTGTTTCTTTGAAAAGAGGAGCAAAGAGCTCTTCCCTCTCTTCGGGTGGGAGTAAAACGCTTACGTATTCGGGCCTACAGAGTGGGGATAGAAAAAATCAGATACGAATTCTAGATCACATTAAGAGGGGACAGTTCAGAGGCGGGGCTTAAAACACACACAATACGAATCCGGTAAAAATTGGAGAAGGGACCAGGCATAGGCCTTATACACACTACAGATTCTGTATCACTTTGAGAGGGGGTAAATCCATTGGAGGGGCTTAAAACATACAATACGAATGCTCAAAAATTGGAGAAGGTACCAGGCATGGGCCTTATACACACGACCGATTCTGTATCACTTTGAGAGCGGGTAAATCCAGGGGAGGGGCTTAAAAAATACAATACGAATGCTCAAAAATTGGAGAAGGGGACAAACAGGGATAGGCCTTATACACACGACCGATTCTGTATCACTTTGGCATGATACAGAACCCGCGTGAGCCAGTATGCCTACAGCCTATCTACTCTCGCCAATAGATTTTTCGCAATATACGTTGAATAAAGATACAAGATCAAATGCAAGTGCAAAGTGTAATTGTTTTTTTTTGTGAATGAGCAAGAAAGAATTGCAAGGACAAAGTTATTCTCAATAATGTTTTTGGAACTCAACGTAAGTCTCAGCTGAATGAAGAAAAAAAAAGAAAACCTCCAGTTATGAAATGCTGCTCAAAATGTTTTTCTAAAATACATGCAGGTAAAAGTCATATTTGTATTTGTGTGTTACTTCACTAGATTTGAAATCTAAAGAACAGATAGCTTCCAATTTGTTAAAAAAGGTATATCTGTAACACCGTAAGTCCACACAGTTTTTTTTCATGTAAAAGAATTTTGTGTTGAACATAATCTCGGTCTCGGCTTTTATAGTGAGCAAGCTTATGGAGGCATAGCTTATGGAAGCAGTGCATTATGATTTTTCCAAAACATGGGCTAAGTATGAAGTATCAAAAAAACATCCAGATTATGCAAATAAATTATTAAGAGCAGTCTGCGAATATAATTCAGAACACATTTGAAATGTTCTTATACTTATTAATCTTATTATGCTTTCATTGCAGCATAAATTGTGATTATTTCTGTATATATTTGCGAGAAAGTGTACTGTACATATGTAGTTAATGTATAATTCAATTGTTAAACACTACAATAAAAATAAATTTTCTAGATTACCCATGAAAAAAAATTTTCGTCATTGACTACCCATAAAAAATTCTCAAAATTGAATTAAAAAAAAAGTGCTCATTCCTCGATTTTAGTTTCTATTGAAATGTGGTCCTGAAAGATCCTCAAATCATATGCAAAAGGAAAATCCAAAGTGCAAACACGTTTCGGTTGAATTTTGCCGAGGACCACCGTGCTTGAAAGCCTCAATGCGATCACATTAACTCTCTAAAAGTTGCGGTAACACAAGAAATATAGAGGTTTTCATTATAGCCAA
Source organism: Gastracanthus pulcherrimus (assembly GCA_949152435.1). Classification (NCBI taxonomy): domain Eukaryota; kingdom Metazoa; phylum Arthropoda; class Insecta; order Hymenoptera; family Pteromalidae; genus Gastracanthus; species Gastracanthus pulcherrimus. The sequence continues at coordinate 118,594,897 of OX424575.1, read as the reverse complement.
TCAAAGGGACCTATCGACATTAAAATAACATAAAAAGAAAATTTTAGTTATATTTTGATAAAATGCTCAAATTTACCAATAAAACCAGGTAATATATAATGAGTGATTTGTTTTTACCTTAAAATATATTATAAATTAATTTATGCCCATCTCAACGAAAATGGCCACTTTTTTCCCTTTAAAGCGAGACCAAAGTAACAGTTTTTTCCCGCCGATGTGGGAAAAAAGTGACTTGACTAGAAACTAGTCCAAATTCCTTTATTTCAACAAGTTCTACCAATAACCCTGATTTTCGATTGTCTTTTAACAATATAAGTTATGTTTTGCCTAATAAAATTAAAACAAACATTTTATACAAAATGTATTAGAATATTCAATATTTAATACGAAAAATTATTACTTAGAGAGTAGAGCAGCGCCGTCCACACCGCGCACCGACCACGTTTTCAAATATTCTACGTCAGTCCATTAGTCCCGCATTCCAAGTCAAAAAGTGGCCACAGTTGAGATGGGCATAAAGTACTATATGTAACTCGAGAAAAAAGTCGCTTCGCTTAACTCCCTCGGGCAGTAAACTCACCCGCGGGAAAAATATTCGACTTTTGCCCTTGTTACATAATGTACTATTAAAATTTAAAGGTGTATTTGTCCCCTTAAGGTGGTTCTGTACCCAAAAAGTCAAATTCTACCAGCTTCCGAAACAACGCTCTAAATATAAGCATATTAAAAAGTTATTAGCGCATTTTGAACCTAAATTGATCAACATAATTTGGTTTTATTAACAGATAACCATTTCAAATTGTGAAAAAAGGACGAAATAGACGTCTTTCATCCTGCTCCATGCGCATACAAATTTTTCAAAGGCTATTCTATCACATTTTTTTATATTTTTGACACACAAAGAAAAACATTGTATAGTTTACATTTTCAGAAAGAAAATTTTTATTTTAGTATCAGGCATAACGAAAAATATTTCAAAAAACGGAAAAATGTGTTTTTGAACCATTTTATAAGTAATTGACGCTCTTATTTAAAAAAATGAATTTTATGAAAAAATTAAAACATACCAAAGTTTTCAAATGTGAATGTAATAAATATTACCGAACTATCTTATCAAAAAAAGTAAACGTGAATCGCATGGATCATCATGAATATAAAAATATGTAGATCTATAAAAATGCATTTAAAGTTTTTATTTTCGATGCTACATACTGTTAATCACTTTTCTCAACACGTGCGCAAAAAAGGCCCTTTTCCATGCTGGCGTATGGAAAACTGGGCATTCCGAGCGTCTTTACCGGAGCGGGAGGGAATCATTTCCACCTGCTGCTGAAAATCTCTAAAAATATTGCCAAAATTTTAACTCAAAATTTTGAAAAAAATATCAAAATGTAAAAGAAAAATTTAAAATTTAAAAGAAATTCAAAATTTTGAAAGAAATTCAAAATTTTGAAAGAAATTCAAAATTTTGAAAGAAATTCAAAATTTTGAAAGAAATTCAAAATTTTGAAATAAATTAAAAATTTTTCAAACAATTTGAAAATTTTGAAAAAAAAACAATTATTTGAATGAAATTCAAAATTTTGATAAAAATTATTCTTTTTATTTCGCAGCTCTGGTGGACGACTCAAAATGCCCATTTCTCCATTCGCTCTGGATGCATGAAAAAGACCTTATTCACACACTATTTAAAAAATATACGGTGTGTAACATGGGTAAAAAGGGCTTTTTGAGACTCGGATGATGATTTGAGTACGAGTGGCAGTCGAGGGCACCGAATCCTCGCTTAGAAAAAGCCCATTTTCCGACCTAGTTGCACAATGTTGTATTATTAAAATCATTATAATTTTATTTAATTTTACAGTTATGATATCTACGAGATCTTAAAATATTCATTTGATTTTTTTTGTTTTTTTAAGTGGCACTTGGAACTCTTAAGTTCATCGCCTCATCTACGCAAGCCTTTCACGCATCCCTATCTTGTGCTAACCCCACCCATGAAGCACCCTCCTGCCTGATTTCTATTAGATCCACTTTCATGTTGTCTTCCCACGTGCGTCTAGGTCTATCTAGAGGTCGTGTTACATTTGGCTTGCCCTTCATAATCCTGACTGCCGTACGGTCGTCTTCCATTCTTGCTATGTGTTCTGCTCATCCTAACTTGCACGATTTTATTATTCTGTTAATATTCGGTGACGCGTACCGATTGTGCAACTCGTCATTGTGCAGTTTCCTCCATTCCCCGGTTTCCCCATTTTTCTTCGACCAGTACATTTTTCGCAGAACCTTATTTTCAAGAATTATTTCCTTATTTCCTCCGCTTTACTGAGCGCCCACGTTTTGCACCCGTACAGAACTACCGGCAGTATGATAGTCCTATATATCCTTATTTTAACGTTTTTTGAGCCTTGACTTTAGTAATTTACTCACGGCATAGAAGCAGGCATTACCCGAATGGAGTCTCTTGTTTATCTCGGCATTAGTCTCGTTTCTATCATTTATACTTACGCCTAGATACCTGAATTCCCCCCCTTCTTAGACGTCTAGTCTATCCATATCCATATATTTTGTTTTCGATTCACCCACTTCTAGCCCTGTTTCCTGCGAACACTATATATAAATCGTCTGTATAGCCTAGAATCTGCGTTGTTCCATTCAGTGTTGCGCCTAGTTCGTTAACCTCCATTTTTCTAACAACATACTCTAGCGTTAAATTAAAGAGCACCGTAGAGAGCTTCGGATACATTACCGCCTTTTCGGACTTTTCCTCTGCTTCCGCTTAAACATATTTCAATTAGTTTCACGAGTTTTTCGGTACACCGAGAAGTACAAGGATTTGGTACATTTTACTTCGCATAATAGAATCGTACGCTTTTTTAAAATCGACAAATAGCTGATGTATGGTTTCACAAAATTCCCACTTTTTCTCTAATAGCTGTCTTATAGTAAATATAGTAAATATTATACCTTCTGCGAATGGAGTGAGCCTGGCTTGTATTACATTTGACAAAATTTTGTAGCACGTTGCTAAGAGTGAAGTACCCCTATAGTTATTGTAGTCTGTCTTATTCCCCTTTTTAAAAATCGGTATAATGATAGATTCTTTCCAGTTTTCCGGTATTGTTTCATATTTCCAGATGGCACATATTAGTTTATAAATTTTTAAAGTAAGCGCGGTGCCCCCGTATTTAAGTAATTCAGCTGGTTTAGAGTCGTTTCCCGCGGCCTTATTGTTTTTTATTTTTTTTTATCGCGGCCTCCACTTCTTTGTAGGTTTTCATGTACATTTAGTAACTTATCAAAGTAGATTCTCCACAACGACAACAGTTCGTTTTCGCTTGTTACAAGGTTATTTCCCTTACTGTTTTATTCTATCCTCGTAATTTCGTTTTTTTGACACTCATGCTTCTTATTCCTGTATATCGCGCCAGCCTTTTTTCTCACGTGACGATACTCTTCTACGGCCCTATCACTTCCATTGTGTAAGCTGTCTCATCTAACCTTTTTGCGTCTTTCAAACCAGAGTTCGCACTCTCCGTCAACCATGGTTTGCTCTTTGGTTTTTCCTTTTACCCAGCACTTTCTTCGCGGCCTCTTTTACCGTTTTTTCGATAACCCCCCATAAGCTGTTCGATTCATCATGCGTCTCCGGCGACGTATCTGTTTCCTCACGCGCCTGAAACCTGTTCGTAATTTCTACATGGTACCTAATTCTCTCTGCTCTGTATCGTAATTTTTCAATATCGAAACTTTCTACTTTTGTTCGTTCGCTTACTATTTTGACTTGCTACTGGTCTCGCTCTTAATTTGGCTACTACTAAAAAGTGATCCGAGTTAATATCCGCTCCCCGATAGGCCCTTACGTCGAGAACGTTTTTATAGCGTCCATTATATTATCAATGAGGAAATGATCGATTTGGTTTTGCATAGCCCCACCCGGCTTTGTCCACGTTGCTTTGTATGTGTCCGTGTGCTGGAAGCACGTGGACTTGATTATAAAATCTTTTGCCGCCGCGAAATCTATGACCCTATTGCCGTTACCGTTGCTGACCTTGTGCAAGCTTTCAGTCCCTATAGTAGGTCTAAACATTTCCTCACTCCCAATTTTAGCATTGAAATCGCCTACTCATATTTTTGTGTCGTAAGACGCGAACTGATCGATTACCTGATCTGGAGTTTCGTAATAAAGGTCTTTGGCTTTGTCTTCCTTGTCCTCTGTAGGATAGTATACATCAATTACTACATACCTATACCATTTCCCTTGGATAATAATATACGAGAGCCTGTCATTCACGAATTTGTAACTTTTAACCGAATGTATGATAGTTCTGTTTATGAGAAATCCTATATCTAGGGAATGTTTGCTCGCGCCTCCATATATAAAAGTCTAAATCGTACCTATCGGCTTCCTTTATGATTTTTCGAAACGTGCCCGCTCTGTAAAGACTCCAAACGTTCCAGGTTCCCACCCTTAAGTCCTTCTCTATTTGGTTTTGGTTATGGGTTTGGTTTTTATGTGCCATGGTAGTAAATTAGACCCGCACGCTTTGGATCCCGCTCCGATCGCAGGCGAGTCCATCGTCCTAAGGGTGATAACCCTCATACCTCCCTAGATCTAAGTATGAGAGCTTTCCGACTTTGGCGAGGACAAAGTAAACTCGTCGTCGGACACACTACGGCTTCATTCTCGCATCCTAAACGCCCCCTGCAAGACAGCTTGCCTCCGCTGGCTTCGTTGCCGTGTGAGGTCGGGTAGCGAATCATTCTACACATCCCCTTTCACTCCTGGTCCTGGTTCTATCGGCTGGTCGCGGCTGCTTATTCGGTTTATTCGCAGCTAGCCTCTTACTCAGGGACCGTTCCTTCATCCGCAACCTCGGGACGCCCTGTGTAGTGGTGATAGGTACCCACCTACTTGTAGATTGATTATAAACTATAATTTAACCCAATAAACTGAATCGACTTTTTGAGTGATTTTGGGTATAGAACCACCTTAAGCGAATAAGGCACCTTTAGACACTAAAAAATAATTTTTTTATGAGTCCATAAAACTTTTCATATTTTAAAGTAATTATTCTAAATTTTTTTTTCCTATAAATACTTAATATCTTTAATTTTACCGTTGTAATACCTCAAAATATTGATCTTACACGTTACAATAAATTACCATTGTTAATACTTTATTTAGTAAAGGTACTTTCAGGCGTTCAGGCGAATGCACATCATACAATAGTATTTTTTTCCGGACGTTAAATAACGCCTTTTCATACGTACCAAAACTTTAACCGTGCATTTTTTCGTATTATTTTTGGACAACGATCCAATATTTTTTCAATTTTATTAAAAGCATTTGTCATAAAATTCTTGATCCTCGTCTGAAAAAAAATAAACAAACTTTAATGTGTAAATACACGGTTAAAGTTTTAGTACACGTAAAAAGGCGTTATTTAACCGTCGGAAAAAAATTATTTATCGTATAACGTGCAACCGTACACGCCCCAAAGTTCCTTCAACAAATAAAATACTAAGAATGGTAATTTATAGTGACGTGTTGGATCACGATTTTGAAATTTTGCAACGATAAAACATCTAAAATCACATAATTAGATCGTTCATACGTATCATTTTTACCCAGATTTATAAGAATTAAAACATAAAAAATACTGATATACATTATTTCAAAATATCAATGGAAAAGTTATAAAAAACAGAAATATCACCGTTTATAAGTAATTTTATACTCCTTCAAATGCAAAATAAAGCGATCATATAGCCCCCCGTGGATCAGTGGGTAGGACACTTGCCTACCGATACAAGATACTCAAGCTGTCAAGAGTTCGATACCCAGTGAAAATTCTTGAGAATTTTTTCTTTGTGTTTTTCGTCTGGAAAAGATCGCCGACTACGCAATGTGTTTTGGAGCAGGACGTATGCGCCCATATAGCGTCCTTAAAAGTATCTAAGACGCTAGTAAGCAGGCGATGGGTTACGCTCTATCGACATCGCATAACACAACAAACAAGTATATAAAATACAAATGTAAAATACAAAATGACAGATCCATTCTGACATATCGGAGTCCCAGAAAAGAAAGGACACATGGCCATTAAATACAAAGAATGAAAGAATTAAACAAACATATTATTTCTAAAATACAAAAATAATTTACCTTATCGATTTCAGAATATCGTAAAATAGCGTATAATAAAAAATCATTGTAAAACAAAAACAAATCGATGAATCTCAAAATTTATTTTTAATTTAGAATCTTTATTAAAAAACGAAAGAAATGTGCTGAGCGTTGCAAAAATTGACCACGCCGTTTTTAAGATCTAAACAATAAAAAAATAACAAAACATAACCTCAAATACCTCGGGATGTAAAAATCGTTGCAGTCTGGACTTCTAACAGTCTCAAGAGATAATAAAAATCTGCCTTTCTGAAAATTTTCAGAAGGAATAATCACCTTTTACTTAAGATATCGTTCGACAAAAAAGCGATTTTATTTACAAAAGAGTTTTTTTCTCAAAAATAGAAAAGTATAAAGGCCTGAAAGTTTTACAAAATATTCTTATCCATATTCCTAATCACCTCAAATTTTATAAAAAATTTCCCGTTATATTTCCCAGATATCGCCTTTTAAACAAAACACGATGATTTCGGGTCGGAAAAGATAAATAATTTTTTGCTCTTTCAAATGCAACCAAAGTGAATTGATTATATTATTTCAAGTATACCCAAAAAGAAACAAAACACTATAACTCAAAAATCGAATAACCGCTAAAAAAACACATTCGACCATACACACACACCCACACACAAGCGCACACACACACACATAGACACACACACACACACACACATGTACGCACGCACGCACACACGCACGCACACACACACATCCGTACAGACTCTTTCTTAAAATAGTGTATTTTGACTCCTAATGTCTCAAAACATGTTTCTAACATGTTTTTAGCAAATCATTTTTCTTACCATCACAAAGCTTCCTCTATGAGGAAGCAAAAATACATAAGAAATGATTTTTTCAGTTTGATTTTTCAAACCCCTCACCATTTGCAAAATTTGATTTAAATCGCAAACAGTTAATATATAATAAATATCTTTTAAATTCCAGCACCACCTCTTAAATTTTTTTTTGAAAATTTTTGACAATTTTTGACATTATCTGTTTTTTTTTTGAAACGGTATTGAATTTGACAATTTATAAAAATTGAAAAAACAATTTTTTTCATTTTATACTTTAGATACGTTATATATAATATACATCTTTATTTGACAATTTTTGACAATTTTTTTACATGATTTGTCGTTTTTGAACTGGTAAGACTTAAAAAATATATTTATAATTATATGTGTGTGTGGTGTGTGTGTATACGTATGTATCGTTTTATATCTCGAGTAATTCACGGTTAAATTTATTTAAAGAAAGGGGGCTCAAAACTAATTTTTGTTGTTTTTCAATGCGTTTTTGTTTTTTATACGCTTTTCGATTTTTGAGTTTTAGTTTTTCTTTTTTTTTTAATACTTTAGAAATAATATCTTTGATATCGTGATAATGCATTTGAAAGAGTTTAAAATTACCTATCATTTCCGACCCGAAATTTTTGATAAGCTATTTCCGTTTTTCTGTTATACATAAAGTATAATATTCAGTAAAATTTTTCAGCTATTTTATTTTTATCTTGCCGAGAAAGAAATTATATTGTAAAATACATCGATTTTCTAAGTCGTACGATAACTTGAGTAAAACGGCATTATTCCTTTTGATAATTCCCAAAAAGGTAGCTTTTAACTATCTCGTGGCTTGAGTTATTTGCCCAGATCATGAGGATTTTCATTTTGAAATATATTTGAAGTTATGTTTTTTTTTTTCAATCTTTTATTTGATAGCTTATATCTCGAAACCGGCGCGGTCACTTTTTGCCAACTGGAGCTCATTCTTTTCGTTTCTTAATGAAGATTCGGAATTAAAATAAATTTTTAGATTCAACGACTTGTTTTGGTTTTATACCGATTTTTCTATTTTATGTTATTACGAATTCAATGAGATAAATTATTTTGGTATGTTAGAAATAATATGATCGCTTCAGTGTACATGCATTTGAAAGAGCATAAAATTATCTGACTTCCCCAACACGGAATTTTTTATAAACTATTTTCCTTTTTTTGTTATACACGACAACGTCCTTTTTTTCTTATACGGCGATATTTTGAAAACGTATGATGGAAAATCTTTACAAGTAAATTAAGATGGAAAAGGTAGCTTTCCTCTATCTCTTGGCTGAATTCTGACCAGAATATGAGGTGTTTTATTTTTCAAGATATTTAAGGTTATATCTTATTTTTAATTTTTGATTGCCTATTTCTTGGATAATTACACGGTAATTTTTTACGAATCGGAGTTCAATGTTTTGCTCGATAAAAATTCTTTCTGAATAAAGAATTAGCTTTGCTATTAAAAAGGGCGCGTGTATGAAAGAGTAAAGTCACACAGCAGTCACAGAGCGCTATTGGGGTTTGAACTTGGGATTTACGTTGAAATCCCAAAAACGCGCAAGAATTCTCTCAAGTTTTGATTGTATGAGTGAATGAAAGCTTAAAGCGCCCACGTACAGCTAACTTATAGCACAGAGCATGCGTACGCTATATTAGGAACAATATCTGCACTAACAGTGGAAGCACTCAACAACTGGTGCTTCTCGCTAGAGCCACAGGAGCTCAATGAGACGTTGCACGAATTGCAACTAAAGCGGGGAGGCTTCCGCTTACAGCCAATGAGTAGGTTGCAAAAATGGCTCCTAGGAGAATATTCTGCCAAAAATTTCCAGCAGAGCTTGAAGCTAGATGCGGTTGCCACCTTCGCGAGACGCGCAATACTGCGCGATGAGTACATCAATAAAGTGCACACAGAAAATACGGGCTCGACAATTCACGAAGAAAATGTCGACCCGGACCATGTGCACTCTATTTCTATGCTACTAACCGATTAGCTGGTTAGAGTGAGAAACCTTACACCAGCAATCGATCAACAACCTCCTGCAAGGACAGATGACTGGCGAGAGAGCAAAAGTTCAACCCCAACACCACAGGGGGAGACTGCAAAGCAGCAGCAGCAATAATTGCTACGCCAATGAGAGTACAACCTGCAACAGCAGCAAGCATATGCGCTGCAGCAGCAGCAAGTATGTAGCAAACACAGCCTACATGATCCAGCGTGCAGGATCGCAAGCCGCTCCAGCTGTAATACCCGAAGCTCAGCCCAAGTGAGGGTGGGACACCCGCGTAAAAATGCACAGACCCCTGACTCGCGTATCGAATCAATTAAGGCAGAGCCAAAATCGGGACGATACTTCGACTGGGGGGGGGTAACGAGTATCACCGCGTACACTCGTGAATTCGATATGAAAAATCACCCAAATTTTTCGTGTCAATACCTATTTTTCAGTGTAACATAACATATATACATATTATGCGTACACATCAGATTTATAAACTGTTACTGAAATACGTAATAGAAATATATAATAAATATATAGAGTCTTCAATTAAAGTGTACTATGAAGTACAGTCGTATTTGTGACGAAGAATTTTGGCCACTAATAACGCTAGTGATTCTGAATCACCGTCATGGTACACGTGAACGGTGACAGCAACTATTGATCAATAAAATTAAGCAGCATTGACCGCGGTTAGAACTTGGTTCGATGAGCGCGTAGATAAAATTGCAAAAGAAAAATTAATTACTTTTCTTTTTTTTTCTTAATGTTGAGCTATTAATAATAATACTCCTAGTATGACTGATAAACGTTTCAATTTTTTAAAAACTTTTTTTTTTTAAATAATCAACCAGTTTAATTGTAAGTACAATCAGGGTGCATCCAAACTTTAGTGTACACTTAAATTGGGTGTTCTTTGGGCGTACGAAATCACACTCAATTTTAGGATTTGATTTCGGTGTTCTGTTAGGTGTCATTTTGGAATTTTATTTTCGTAAGGGTGTACTTGATAACTTTGGTTGGTAAAACCAATGAATTTACGAATACAATTGTTGCGAGATGATAATCTATTTCAAGAGTTGAAACTAGATTCCACCATGTTTTATCGATAATTTTCCATGGATCATTCAACATTTAAAAAATTACTAGATTTGGTCTTTCCTCTATTTCCGTAAGGAGCGTCTCTTTTCGAAGCGCTCCGAACCCCTGCCATTCGTTCATTGAGCGGTTTTTTAAGATTTTTGCTAAGATTTGTCAGAAAAATAGGCAAAAGCGTACAGCACAAATTTCAAATGATCATTTTAGTATTTAAAAAAAGAAAACGTAATATACATTCGGTTCTTAGACATAAAGGAGAACTTGAAGATTAATTAAAAAACATCATACGTTCTTTGTCATGAAAGGATAATTAGTTATACGGAAAAGGAAGCCTAGGGCAGAGTAATCGGCTACCCCACAGTAATCGGCACAGCTATCCTACGTGTTTAAAAAGTTTTAAATCTATGTTTTAAATTTAATACAACATCACAACGTGACGTCAATCAAGAATTAAAAGAACATATTCTATAATTGATTTTCCCAGAACATTTCATTTTTGTATTTTTAAACGTGTTAATTTTTAAGTTATTAACACAATATTGTAGGTTATCAGTATTTTTCTTTCCTCCGGGATTGCCTGGGTTAACGCGTGGCCGAGGCATAGACTTCTTGGCATGAGGAAGCGCAGCGGTCCTCCCGGTAGGGCTTGTAGCCGGATGACTTGCCAGTTCGCCTGGAGGTCAGAAGGTGACTAAATGGTAACCGAACACACTCTACGCACATTTACTCTTACAATCATTACCCTACACTTACTACACGCACTACACTCAACAAAATACTCAAATACCTCCTCTCCGGCGGTACGCTAGTCGTGAGGCAGATGCACAGAAAACCGCCCGACCCGATTGTTCTTACGTCGGGACACGCTGGGAGTGTCCGGGCCCTTGTCGGTTGTTCCTATCGGTATGGGCGAAGGGCTGATGTGAGCCTAGCTCTGCCGAGGTGGTTAGTTTCGGCACGGGATCAGAAGCCGGCCACTTCGGACACTGATGAGGAAGTGCGTATTGGGCAGGGGAATCGGAACTCCTGTTGATCTGGGCGAGCCCTGGTCCGTCCGTGTTTTCCGGGCCCGGGAAAACCAAGGCTGGGCCTCAGGGATCTGAGGTAGGACTAAAGTATCCGAGGGTGCACCATTCCCAGCTATTTCAGCCCGCCCTACGCACGATGCGCCGGTTAATAATGAAGAAAAAAAATGTCCCTACAAAACCAAGTGATGAGCCAGAAGGCAGGTCAACCCCAAACCTGCCCAGAAGTGATGATGGTAGTGGAGCAGCGTGCTCCAAAATCGCTACCGAGCGGCACGCAACAGCTCAGCCACCCGGAGGTAAGTAGCATTGAGGAGTTCATAAAGGTGATACATGAAATCCTCAAAAATATGGGAAATGCGTTGGAAAAGCAGCCCGGAGTTAATAACACTATCAAGCAATCCAGACACTATCTCGTCGAAGTTTTCGACTCTTGGAAGGACCGTCTGCTTCCCAACATCGAAGAGTGCAGCCCAACAGACACTCTGAGAGTCGTAGCTGCCTCAAGCCAGCGGCCTCAACATAAGAGAGGACGATCGCTAGACACGGACTACGACAACGGCGACTCTGTAGTCTCTGACAAGAAGGCTAGGGCCACTGGGCCATCGGAGACCAATCGTTTTGTAACGGTCCACTCCAGGAAGGAGAAAGCTGCTGCTAAGAAATCACAGCAGCAGCATCAGAAAGAGCTACAGCTACAACGCAAACAGGAGCAGCATGTCCTTGAAAAACTGCGATAGCAGCTGCATCACCACCCGCAACAACAGAAGCCACCGACAGCCAAGACACCGGCGATCAAGAAGACAGAGCGTTCCGAGAAGTCTCGCAAAAAGAAGAGGAGGAGGAGGACGCCTAGGATGCGACCCAAGGCTGTCCTTATCCGCCCTAATGATGGAGATTCTTACGCGGATGTTCTTTCGAATGTTCGCGAGAAGATTCCATAAGAGTGCCCAAACACTGATGTACGTATCAGAAAAACCAGGGCGAGCAATGTCCTGGTAGAGTTGGGCTCAAAAACCAATGAGCAGGTGTTGGGAAGCCTCGGAGACTCCCTCAAGAAGGCAGTAGGTGCCACAGGTGTCATGAAGAACCTGTCACCGAAGACGAGCATCGAAGTCAGAGACCTCGATATCCTCACCACCAAAAAAGAGGTGGAAGCAGCGGTCAAGAGGCTCTTCGACAAAGCAGGAAACTCAGTAGTGAGATCAGCGTAACGCTGACAAAACCCAATAGCAGGGAACAGCGGCTGATGATCATAGAGATGGACCAGGAAAAGGCTGAGTTCCTGCTCGAGAAGTGCCGCTTGAGAGTCGGCTACATGAACTGTCAGTTGAAAGGTGGCAGTGGCTGCAGCGGTGCTTTAGATGTTTGGATTAAGAACATCAGGCACGCGACTGCAGAGGACCAGAGATAAGTAAGGCCTGCTACAAGTGTGGCGAGGAAAACCACAAAGGAGCAGCCTGCAGAGCTGCCGAGGCAAAGTGCGTCTTGTGCACGGCACTTGGAGTAGGTCAGGCTCATCTTGGTCAGATCCCAGGATCAGGACAGTGTAGAGCGTTTCGCGATACGCTTAGGCAGACCAAAGCGACGCTTTAATGATGGGCCGTATAATGGTCCTTCAAACGAACCTACACGGAAGCGACTTAGCCAACAGCCTTCTGACTCAGTATAGAATTGAGAAGAAGACTGATGTGCTACTAATCAGTGAGCAGTACCTCGACTAGAATGTACGTACGTAGTATCCAGACAAACTGGGTACTGCAGCAGTCTACGTGGACCCCTAAACCATCAGAGTTGATGAACATGGAGCCGGAAGTGGCTTCGTGTGGGTGAAAAGCAGAGACGTATTTTACATGAGCTGCTATTATATCCCGAACGTCCGTATTGAGCAATTCAGGCGGAGTCTGGACGAGCTGGACGATGCGATCCGCGAGATGAAAGGCGAGATCGTTGTCGCCGGCGACTTCAATGCGCGAGCATCGGAGTGGGGCAAGCCATAGCTGGACAGCAGATGAAGGTCCATCACGGATATGGTATTAAGACTCGACTTGATAGTTCTCAACGCTGGGACACGTCAACATTCAGACTGCCAGGATTTATTGGGACGATTCCCGACGTGTCCTTTGTATCCGATAATCTAGCGCCTAGGGCTTCGGGTTGGAGGGTATTGGAGGATTATAACGGTTGCGACCACCAGTATATCACCTTTCAGTTGAGCTCCAATCGCAGAAAGAAGTTGCGCGACAGCCACCCCGATTGAATCTGGCCAAGCTGAACACTGACAGACTAGTCGAGGTGCTGCTTGAAGGCCCATAAAATTTACCGAAGACGAACTCCACAGTGAACAGGGACGGAGCAGAGGTTCTAGTGAAGGAGACCATGGGTCTCATTCACCGAGCCTGTGACGCATCCATGCCGCACAAGGGATCGCAACGTGGAAAACGTCAAGCTCACTGGTCGACCGAGGAAATCGCGCAACTGAAGGCGGAAGTGAACCGCCTCAGAAGAAGAACGCATAGAATGCGAGACGAAAAGAAGGCAGAGCTTCTGTCGGCGCAGCAAAAGGCAGCGCACAAACGGTTCCGACGCGAAATAAACCGGAGGAAGGCAAAGTGCTGGAAGAAACTTACGGAGGAAGTCAATAGGGACGTGTGGGGCTGGAGCTACAAGATCGTGACCAAGAATCTCTGCACTCTCCCGAGTCTCCCTTTCCATGAAGACTCCATGATTCAAATTGTGGGCACTCTGTTCCCTACGCACCCGCTAAGGCAGGACCAGGAGGAAACCACGGAAGTAGGTGAGGTCCCCCTATTTTCCAGATCGCCGCCAAAATGATGCGGGGGGAAAGGCGCCTGGACCCGACGAGATACCAGCTGAGATATTGAAGATCATCGCGGTAAGAGCACCCTCTATGTTGCTGAACATGTACAACGCATGCCTCAAGGCGGGTGTCTTTGACACCCCCTGGAAGGTGGCGTGGCTCGTGCTGATTGACAAAGGTAAGGGAGGTGATCCCCGGCTTCCGTAGTCCAACAGGCCTCTGTGCATATTGGATGACGCAGGGAAGCTTTACGAGAGGTTGCTCAAGCCACGGCTACAGAGAGCTGTACGAGCTGCCGGCGACTTACCTGACAACCAGTACTACTTCAGAAAACAGCGATCCATAGTGGACGCTATACGAGAGGTGGTACAGCAGGGCAAGAAGGCGTGGTCTGGAAATCATTTTTCCAGAAAAGTCGCCCTCCTTTCAACGCTAGACACGAAGAACGCGATCAACTCGGCCAGGTGGCCGGACATTTTGGAAGCGTTACACGCGTTCAGAGTATCGGAGTACCTCATGCGGGTGATACGGGACTATCTGAAGAACCGTATCCTCCGTTACGAAACAGAAGAAGGCCAACGCGAGAAATATCTCAGCGCCGGCGTGGCGCAGGGGTCGATCTTTGGCCCAGATTGTTTGAACAGTCTTTAGGATAGCCTCTTGAGACTCGGGCTGCCGGAGGGGGTGTACATGATAGCTTACGCCGATGATGTCGCTTGAGTCATCATCGCGCGTGACTACAAGAAAACACAATATCTGCTTAACATGGCGATGCGCTGGATGAGGGAACACGGTCTCGACTTGGCAGCCGCTAAGACAGAGATCGTGCCCTTCACCGACAAACGGATACAGGCCATCTTCACCATGAAAGTGGGGGATACAGAGGTTATGACGAGGAGGGAGGCTATATATCAGAGACTCAAACTAGATGCTAAGCTTACTTTCTTCCGTCACCTGGCGTATGCAGTGGACAAGGCGGCGAAAAAGACAGCACAACTAAGCCGTCTCATGGAAAACGCGAGTGAACCGAAAGCGAGCAAGCGACGGCTCCTCATGTCAGTTGTCACTTCCATCCTATTGTACGGTTCTGAAATATGGGCTGATGCAATGGAGAAGAAGTCATACCGGAATCGAATTCTTTCCGTAAAGCGTAGAGGAGCTCTCAGAGTCAGCAGCACCTATCGCATGGTTTCGGGGTCCGCAGTACTCGTTATTGCGGGAATCATCCCGATCGACCTACACGTAAAGGAGCGCAAGCGAATCTACGAACGGAAGAAATCAGAAGAGGTCAGAACAACCGTCTATAGAGAGGAACAGGAACGTACTATGAAAACATGGCAAAGATCCTGGACCATTACAACCAAGGTCGAGTGGTGATAGCCCAGCTGGATCCTAGGATTAACATTAATATTAGGAGTGGACACGTGTACTTAAAACGCAATAATGGCACCACCCTGAGATAATGTGATAAACGGTACCAGGGTGGGTTCTGCCAGAAGAGGAAAGGGTGGTAGGTTTTAGTGGGTCGGTATGCAATGCAACGGCTGTGTAGTTTTTTCGTGTTTTTGTTTAATTTATTTTTCGTCCTATATTATACACACGGCGGATGCGTCCCCAACCAGCCCTACACTATCCGGCTGTGCGGACCCAGTCGGCTGTGCCTTAGGCGTCATTTCCTAAATACCCTCGAAAAAAAAAATCAGTATTTTTCTTAGCAATTTCATAAAAATAAATAAAAAGTGGCTTATCTTTGCAAGAATAATCAACAATAGTGTAAGATATTTGACTTCGTGATACTGTATTGATTTGAGTATTATTTGCAGATGAACCTGTAGTTAAGTCTATCGCCATTGAATCAATCGATGCACCATTTGAAAATGACTCGATCAATAAAGTATTGTTAATTCGCGTGGATGACGTAGACATTTTAGTTCCATTATTTGGAACTGGAGCTAGAGTTGAATTAATTGCCACTGTATCAGTAGATATACTACCTTAAGCCATTAAAATGTAGAAACTCTATGTACTTTGTGCGGATACATTTGCATGCGTTCTAAAAAGAGTAAAAAAAAGTTATTATTAAGTAAATAATACCTTCTTAAATAATAGCTTCTAGAAATATCTCAAAATATAATCATTTTTTCTAGAAAATTGATGATGATACCAATGTGTATAAAAAATATTTATAAATAGTTACATTTTATCTTTTGTGTTCTTTTCTAGAAATAACGTTGCGTCAAAGTGCGCAAATACTTTTCTTTTAATTCGTCCGTTTCCGCTTTTAAAATCACTTTTACTCTTCCTTTTTTCCCTTCGATAAGATTCTCGCAACTGGTTCCAGCGCTTAACATCATTCGGTTCTAAAAATATTTGTAATCTTTATTTTATCAAATTAAAAATTATAGATTTTAGGAGAACATTAATAATAAAAGCACACAATGACGTTAGAATATTTCGTAAGATAAATTATGTTTTCACGTATGAAACTTAGCACTTAGCTGAGGAACTTAGCGTA
Organism: Gastracanthus pulcherrimus; assembly: GCA_949152435.1. NCBI lineage: Eukaryota > Metazoa > Arthropoda > Insecta > Hymenoptera > Pteromalidae > Gastracanthus > Gastracanthus pulcherrimus. Next base: position 118,578,421 of record OX424575.1, on the reverse strand, counting down.
TGTTACAGTTTTCGTAAATGATTAACATATGTTACAATTTTAATATCTGAAGGCCAGTTTTATAATTTTCAGACATGACCGCTGCAATGCAGATAATTAAATTTTAATATGGTAAAAAACGTAATACAGTACCTAGTGCTTGCACTTTTAAAGCAATTTGAGTTCAATATGAGTCTTTAATTGTACTTTTTTGTAATCATCTGACTTCATGAACCATACTGCAGGACACTGAGATGCGTAATGAATCAATACTTCAACTTTTATTCCTGGTATTGGAACTGAGTCATCATCCATACTATCGTCGTTCATTTTAGCTATTAGAAATACATTTAAAATTTGAATTACTAAAGACATATGCGAGGCTGAATGGATAAGTGATTGAATGAATACTTCAATTATTTAAGAAAATAAATTTTGTTGAAAAACTAGGATTAACTTTACTCGCACACGTAAGTGATATTTCGATGCTTCGAACCACGTCAGAAAAGTTTTAACAAAAAATATTAAAAATCATAGAAGATTGACTAAAAATAATGCTTTAAATAAAAATGAATTGTAGGTTGTCTATCTTTTGCAACGTTTTTAATTTTATTTTAAACTTTAAACATCTTTTAATTTTCAAGAAAAAAGCAATTTCATGAGATTTAAAATAATCAAAATAAGCAGAAAAATTATTTTATTTCTTTAAATATTGAAAATCTTTAACTTTTAAAAGAAGTGTTTATTCAATAACTTGAATGATAGAATTATATAATGAATCTAAATTATTTTATTCGTGATTTTATTACACATATTCTTCAAATGTACGTGTGTGCAATGTAAACTATGTGTTAATTATTATTTATTTATCATGCTTACAATAATTCATATATTATTTAGTTATTTTTTATATTAACAACCGAATGTTATTTATGTTTCGATTAAAAGTTAAAGGAGAAAGCCTATGGCTGGCCTGTGCCAGCCCCATGTAAACCATTGATAGGGGACCTATAAAATTGATATGGGCATGAAGGATCCATAAAATCTTAAGCATTTGAACAAAAATTTCCTACTGAATGAAGTTAAGAACATAAAATTACATTAATTATTTTAATTTTTACTACTGAGTATCTGATAAAATCTTGATATTTTCACTTATTTTATAAGATTTGACCCACTTTTTTTTAAAGTTTCCCTTCACTTCCCCGGATTAAATTGTTTTTTAATATTCATATTTTGACAAAGTGTAAACGATAGAGTCAGTTTGTAAATCATTATTTATACGCATAAAAAAGGAGTTTTATGTATTTACTATAGCATAGATAAATATTACATGTACAAGAAAATATAAGGAACAGTACTTATAAATACCTACTGATTTTCCTTCACATCATGTAGCTGCCAATGCGAAGAAAATGTAGAACAAGTTTGAGGTTCATGCATTTGACAGAAGCGCTGTCATTGATTGCATCTGAGCACGTAGCATCATACACGCAGACTTCTGTGCGCGCGATGTCACTCGCCGTCGTCTCGAAAAGTAACGCTCTCATCGGTCGTTGCCGCGCACATAGAACCGCGCGTACAACATCGAGTGCACAGGTTCAGTTTGTACCACGGCCTTTAGAGAGTTCAAATAAGCCACTCCTAAAAAATATCCACTGTATGTATGTGTGTACGTTCATGTGTGTGTTTGTGTGCGTGTGGGTGCGTGTGCACCTGCGTGCATGTGTGTGTGCGTGCGTGTGTGTGTGTGTGTGTATGTGTATGTTCGTGCGTGCGTGCATGCAAGTGTGTGTGTGTGTGTGTGTGTGTGTGTGTGTGTGTATGTGTATGCCTGTGTATGAGTTTATGTGTATACATGTAGCTCAGAATTTGTGTAAAAACTTAATTTACAGTTAACATTTAAACTTAAAGTAATTGTAATACTTCGTAAGCAAATTTGCTATATAATATATTACGTATTTTATCAAATCCATCAACAGATATTGACCTATGTATAATAATACAATATACTGTATGACATGACTGATACCTCTTTGAGAAAGCTGCGTGCTAAATCAGTTGGCAGCGTTTTCTTCAAATTCATAGCTATGCATTAAAGTAAAAAAATCTATATTTTTTAAGTTTTATACGAGAACCTCAATTTATTCTCCCTTAATTTAGTCATACGGTTAGCATATTTGTTACAATAATTAAACTCCAAGAACAGTAAAATAATACTTATTCTTTTATTTTACTTACAGGAATCGAATGCTTCAAATACATTTATCAAGGTTTGGAGTAAATACAGATCATTGGTTACTCAAAGCTATGTGCGGCAGCATAGAAATCAGAACTGTATATGTAGGCCATAGGCAGGCTCGAGCTGTCGTGATTTCTAGACTGAGCTGTGAAAGAGCTGGAACTAGGTATGTTTCATTAGATAGATAGATAGATTAAGGTTATATTTGGAAAAGAGTAAAAAATACAGGTACATAAAGTACAGTGAATGTGGTCAAATATATTTACATATTCTATCACAGTTTAACTTTCATAATTATATAAATGCACTCGCATAAAGTAGTATACTGTAACAATCATGAAATGAGTACAACGTTCATATTAGCTGGTATCACAGCTCGTCAATGTTAATGAGTAGTACATATAGCACATAGTTTTCTTGCTAAGCCTGTCTAGGTTTAATCTAAGTACGCAATCATAAAAGTATTGCTGTAGTTCTTGGTCACCGTGGGTTTGCAGAATGTACCTACTTAACGCTGTTTTGAATTTACATAAGGATGGCAGGCACCTTAGGCTGCGGAGAAATGAGTTCTAGAGTCGCGCACCTTGGACTTTAGAAGTTTTCAAACCCGTGTCGGTATTCGACGCTGCAACCGAGAGCTCCCTTACGTCCAACCTGCTGGAAGTCCTGGCCTAGTTTTTGGAAAAATGAGCGCAAGGTACGACGGTTGATCTATGTTTATTACTTTATACAATAGCACCGCCGCAAAATACGCCCTTTTCACCTCCACATTTAGCCAGCCCAATTTACTTATGTACGGAGTGATATACTCGTTCCTTCTGACATCGCAGATATATCTCACACATGAATTCTGTAGTTTGTCGTCTAACATGAAGCTCTCTTGATGCATCAAGATATACCAAAAAACAGCAATCTAGATGAGAATATAAAGAGAATTAGCAAGCTGAACATGTAACGCTTCGGTGGTGCAGGATCAAAAAAATCTAGGATCACTGCTCGCGCGTGATTAATTGGTTTCGCTACTTTAAATCACCTCAATCATCACCATCTCATCTCGACTCCAGAATAATGTTAAGGGATATTTTTCTTAATTTGGGGTAGCTCATCGAGATATTGAAGAATATTGACCGATTCCATTTTAAACGATCGTACAGGCTGACAATACTTATGCCATCAAATCATTTCAAAATTTAATATGCTATTCTCCTCCAAAAATAAGCGGACACGATTTTATTTATTTTTTCTTTCTCAAAGAGAAAGCCTTTTGACGATAAAATTTTTTTTATCAGAGATTTTGATGAATTTTTATGTTTTCAAGATTCCTGAGTCAGAAAAATATGTATGTATGTATGTACGTGTATATGTGATAAAGAAATTGTGTTACGATAACTCTTCAAGGGAACCATGTTATGAACGGAAATTTTGCAGACATATCATGAATTGCTCAACTTAGAAATTATTAGATTTTATAGCTGATTGGATAATAAAAAGTACATTTTTTTATAAAGAATAGCAACTTAAAAAATAATTATAAATTTTTTTCTTATTTTTACACGTTAAATATGTTGAAAATATATATGTTTCCATGAAGTACACGTAATTTCCTTTCAATTGATATACCTAGCAATTATTTAAATTTTTTTGTAAAAGAGAAAAAAACCGCTGCTAATCCAATGGCACATAGCTTCCTCAAACTAAATAAATTATTCTAATAAGAATTTCTTTATTCTAATATATTTTTTCTAAATGCTCTATTTCTTTCTTATTAATATCTCAAAAGTGTGATTTTATCATTGATTGTTGTTAAAAGATAAATTACTATAAATTATAAGCTTATAATAAAAAATTGCATTATTGATTTCAAAATATCGTATATAGAAAAATCGTTATAAAACAAAAACGAATCGAGGAATCGTTTTTTTTTTTCAAATTCGTATGTTTATCAAAAAACATCAAAATTTGTTTGTTTAATAAATAAATAATTATCTTTCAATTTAATTATATAAATATATGGAATATTCTGCATAACTTTAAACTTTCTAGAAAATGCGACCAAATTAGAAGAAAAAACATGAAAATGACAAATCATTATAAAACAAAAACGATTTGTTGAATCTAATGTATATATATATATATATATATATATATATATATATATATATATATATATATATATATATATATATATATATATATATATATATATATATATATATATATATATATATATATATATATATATATATATATATATATATATATATATATATATGAGCAATTAATTTCTTCAGATTTTTTTGGCCAAGTATGTTTGAGTTACAGGGGATCAAAGACGGTAAGTTAAGCATTTTTTTCCATTTTGGAGCTGTTTTGAATGATTTTTAGCTCAATAAGAGTGCATTTTACGCAAAAATTGAATCTGTACTTTCTTTATGCAATTTTTTTGAATTAAAAAAAATAATATTTTCACGGTCATATGACCATTAATTATCATGGATTTAGTCCGTTTCAAAAGTCAAAAGTTGCAAAAAAAAAGTTAGATCACTGGGTCGACTACCAAAAAATTCATGGAGATACCTTTTTTTAGTACAAAAGTACCTATACACGTCCCAGAACGGCAATCGGCCTGTATTTTTTGCTAAAAATAAAAATAACAGTCAAATTATGCTAACATATGACTAAAATGCCTATTAGCACCATTAATAATGAGTTCGATCATTCGGCTCAACACCAAAAAATTCATTGACACGCCTTTTTCAGTACATACGTATGCATAACTTCCGGATAATGAAACTGTATTTCTTGCTAAAAATGTAAATAACAGTCAAATTATGCTAAAATATGATTGAAATGCCTATTTAGCATCTATAATAATGGGCTCGACTACATGGATCATCACTAAAAAAATTATGAAGGTAGCTTATATTAGTACAAAAGAAACTGATATAGTCTCAATAACGTAATAAAGCTGCATTTCTTGCTAAAAATAGAGATAATGGTCAAATTATCCTAAATAATTATTAAAGCGTACACAACACAAAACATGTTTATGCACATAAATATGTACTTTGGTTATAAATTTATAATCATATTGAAAATTACGTATATTTATGTTTAGGTTCTGCTTGTATATAGATGATTTATGTAGTCAATAACTAAGTAATTTATCACAATATACATAAATTCTTGTTCAGAAATTTCTGATGATTCTATTCCAGTTCGGAGTTCAGAATTTCTGCATTTTTTAAATATTTCGTTTTAAATATATATATATATATATATATATATATATATATATATATATATATATATATATATATATATATATATATATATATGTGTGTGTGTGTGTGTGTATACATACTCAGATTTATACATATGAGAAAGAGAAAAAAATCAAAGAACAAAAGAATAACTAATTTTCTTGTATCATACGTCACTTCTTTTAGATGTATATAAAATATGTCTTGTTTATATATGGGTCGAAAAAAGCCATTTTTTAATGCGTGTAAACAGTTAAACAAAGCTATAGTTTTCGAAAAGATCGACGCATTGTCACGAGATTGCAGTATAGAGATGGAAACAATCTAAGAGTGAAAAAGAGAATTATTTTGATTATGTGAACGAAGAAATTTGTACGAGTGAACACTCGGAAAACGTCATTGAATGAAATATGCGTATTCCAAGAAAAGTTGAGAGCATAAATAACGATAACCTAACAATAACTGATAACAGTTCAGAGTATGTATTTTTAGATGATTCTCAGTTATCTCATCTTTTGCAGAAAGTTGTATGCATTGATTGTGGAGGAAGTTCTATAACATTTGAATTATGAGCCGAGTATTGCGGATTTTCTCGTAAACTTATTTTAAAATGTTCTGATTGTGAGCAAAATGGTTTTGAGTCTAAAAAATGTACCGTCGATATGTCAAAGCGCGTGAAAAGTGTAAATACAAAGATACCGTGATATGATATTAAGATTCGTTTGACTCTCGCATTCGTATATGTAGGAAAGGGATACGCTGCAATAGAACAGTTTTTCGACATAATGAACATGCATCCGTATTCAAAATCAGTGTTTGATGAATACGTAAACGTAGTTGAAAAAGCTGTTGAAAAGTCAACAGAAATTATATTAAATGAATGTTACAGTTTAGTGAAGCTAGCTTATAAAGAATATTTCTCTGAAAATATTGATAATCAAATCAATATTGGAGAGAGCTATAAGGAAAATGAAAGGATAACAGTTAAATTGAAGAAAAATGAGAATGAACCTTTGAATCAAGGTGTAAGCTACGATTGTTCCTGGCCACCCGCGGTTATAAATCTAAAAGCGATTTTGGTAGCGTAATTGATTTGGCGACTGGATATGTGTTAGATTTCGATGTTGTATAAAAACTTTGAATTTCATTTTTGGTTCCCAGGACATGTTGATCAATGTTCCATTGGTTATAGTGGATCTTCTGGAGCTATGGAGATCACAGTTGCTGAAAAAAGCTAAAAAATCGATAAAAAAGCTTTCAGAATATTTTATAAAAGCTATATAAAAAAATAAAGGTAATATTTAGGTATGTATATACTTCGAATATTCTCATCTTCCTTATAGAGAAAGTTTTGTAATAGTAAAACAAAAAGTTCGGAAAATTCTCCATAGTTGTATGTAACAAGCATTTTATATCAATAGGAAATGAAAAAGGTAATGTTGGCATCATTTTATCACGGCGCCTCTACCGCCGACATACCTCAGCACAATTATTGTCCAGAAGAACCATCATTTTGGTGCTTTTAACAAACAGCCGAAGCAAAAAGACAGGCAGGTCCTCATAAGGATAGTATAAAGACCCCTATTAATGAACTGTGTCTAGAGAAAATCCTCCCATTATATAAGAGGCTGACTGTGCTCGTTATCTCACACAATATGCTAACGAAAGTTTGCATAGCATCATTTGGAATAAGTGTCCAAAAGAGATATTTGTATCTGAAAAGAGAGTCAAAGTGGCAGCATCAATAGGTATTAGTGAATATAATTGAGGATGTACGATAACGGTATCAAAATTCATGAAACAGCTAAACCTACCGCTCGGTCACATTACGCTCTCAAGGCTAATTAAATTGGACCAGACAAGACTACAGAAATGCGACGTAAAAAGAAGCCAATAGTATATAGAAGCTCGTCGAGTTATCAGGTTGGCTGAAAAGGCAAGAAGAATCTCTGCTACGGAATGAAGGAGTATCATACAGTGCAGGAATGTTTTATAACATGCATTTTACAATATTTATTCATGAAAGTATAAAACACATAATGTTTTACGATATATAAAATGCATACAATACATATAATGTGTCACAATAAAACAATAAGAACAATAATATGTACAATACATATAATGAATTACAATAAGAATTTAGGTATATTCCAATCAATTATTTACCTATTATACTTCTATACAAATCATTCTTGTACAAGTATAGATATTATCTAATGTAATTATAAATTTATAACTAAAATATATGTTTATTTGTATACACATAATTTTATGTTGCCTCGCCTTTTTTACGTATGCAAGCACGCGTTTTTATCCACGCGTAAATGCGTTAAAGTAAAAATGCAAAAATATTTATAAATAATTTATTTTCGGAAGTTCTGAATTTGAAATAATATAATTTTTTTTCTAAACATTCTGACTTCTGAATCTGACAACAACATTCAGAAATTCTGTATACAGAATTTTTAAAAATTCAGAATCTCTGCATACAGAATTTTGAAAAAAAAATCAGAATATTTTTCCAAATTATGAACGTATATATGATATGTATAAATATGTATGTACCGCTTCGGTTTCCTTAGGATAGCCAGCGATGCTCAGCCGCTGTAGCTTTAACATGGCTCAGCTACGCTCATCTGTCCGTTCGCGTCGAACCTCGAAGAGATTCGATTTTGTGCGGACTTGCCTCGACGCACTACTTTTTGCGACCTGAAAGGAGCGCGAAAACACGAAGTCTTATTCAATCGCAACGCGAATGTAATATAGCTTCGATTGTCGGCCTAATTCGATACGGGGAGTAGGCGGATTCGTTTAATTACCAACACCAAGGTTTAACGATAAAAATAAACTATATTTTATCAACTGAATGAATGTTAATTTTCAAATGAATAATAATATAATAATTAATAACAGGTGTTGATCATAAAAAGTTACAAGCGCAGGTCGAACTTCGCATGCGTGTTCAGCGCGACCGTTCCTGAACACGCCGCCGGAATGCGAGAGCTATTCGGACTTTCCACTAGGCTGAAACCTTGCCGGTCCCTCCTCTTAATACTTTTCTAATTTCGAAAAAAAATAATTTTGTAAAAAAATTGATTGTCTACATCGTACGATAACTTGAGTAAAACAGCATTATTCCTTTTGAAAATTTCCAGAAAATTAGCTTTTAACTATCTCTTGGCTAAGTTATTTACCCAGATAATGAGGACGTTTATTTTTCAAGATATTTGAGGTATTATTTCTAAAAAAAATTTCTTTTGATCGCTTATATTTCGAGTACGGCGCGGTCATTTTTTGCCAACTGCTGCTCATTTTTTTCGTTTTCTTAATGAAGATTAGGAATATAATAGAAATTTTAAGATTCGTCGACTCATTTCTGTTTTATAACGATTTTTCTATTTTACGATATTCTGAAATTAATGAAGTAAATTAATTTGGTAAGTTAGAAGTAATATGATCGGTTCAGTGTAAATGCATTTGAAAGAGCATACAATTACCTATCTTCTCTAACATCAAATTTTTTATAAGCTTCCTTCCTTCTTTTGTTATACACGAAAACGTCTTTTTTTTTAATCCGCGATATTTTGGAATCATATGATGGAAAATCATTATAAATACATTAAGATGAAAAATGTTTCTACTATCTCTTGGCAGTCTTGGCAGACCTCTTTGACCAGAATATGAATTTTTTATTGCCTTTCTAGGGTATTACACATATTTAACGTGTAAAAATATGAAAAATTTATTTTTCGATTTTGTAATTATTATTTAAGTTACTATTCTTTATAAAAAATGTACTTTTTATTATTCAATCAGCTCTAAAATATAATCAGTTCTAAGTTGAGCAATACCTGATATGTCTGCAAAAGTTCAGTTCATAACATGGTTCCCTTCAAGAGTTATCGTAACACAATTTCTTTGTCACATGTTATATCGACGCTAAGTAAAGTCCCAAAAAAAGAACAATTAAATTCCCCTCGATACCTTCCCAATTACTTCGATAATTTTTTTTGTAGATCGGCCGCGATGTTGGTTAAGAAATGTCGAGGGAAACTAGGTATTTCACATCCACGAGGAAAAAAATATACTTTCATACCTTTACTTCCCTCCAGAAGATTTTCACAACACGCGATTTCGCAGCACGTGCCGTGAGGACGAAAGAATAGCGGTTCGATTCGTGAAAACCTTGTGCTAAATTGATGATAGGGCTAACTGCGCGTAACTGGATCGCAACGACAGAAAATTGGAGCTTCAAGGCCAACGCCGATTTCCGGCAGCCACCCTCGACTGCAGCACCTTGTAAAGCATTTATTTTGGAGGATGTATAAAAATAAATGATATATGATAAATATATATAAAATTAGGATATATTTTATTATTTCGCAAAATGTGAGTATGGGCATGGGTTCGCCTATCTAACTTATTCTTATGATATACACTTTCATACTCGTCCACTTTCACACTCGCCAATTCATACACGTACTTATATATATCTGATGGTTCTTGCAGTCCCTCGATGCTTGTATGTTTGCGGTAGCTGAACGGTCGTTCCTTTGTTGCTTATTTTCTTGTAATGTTACCTGGGTAGATACCCAAGGAACAGGAGTGTCAGGCTCTTCTGGATATTTCCTGATCCAAGTGGAAATCAAAATACTTGTTCCGTAGTCGGCGTTCAGTCGTCGCCGGACGAAAGAGAGAGTAAGGTAGAGGGGGTTAACCAACTGGTCTGGCCAGCGGCTAAATTGTATCTGTCTTCTTCGACTTTTGCCGAACGTTTCCAGAGCTTTGCTCTGTTATCCCCACTCCTCTTTTCTCACATCTGATATTTCTCTGTCTCTCTCTTTTATACTCGGAATATTAAAATATCTTAATCAAGCTTTCCTTTCTCTCTCTAGATATACAAATATATATTTATCTTCCATAGCTATGACACAGCATCTCATTTCTTCTTTGTCACATTCGTCTTCATATACCTATCAACAATAACATTCGATCGCAATCACACATATTCACGAATCGTATCAAATGATTTACCATAATAATAATAATACGTCCTCGATATAAAATAAGCTTCGGTCAGTTCGTTTAAATTTTCCCTTTTCCGATCATTCATAATAAGTAAACTTCAAAGATTAATACATTAAATATATCCCACGCCACACTCTTTTCCTGAATACAAACGCTACATCAATATAATATATACAGTCCTTACATACTACGCAATATATTCAATTACATATAAAATTTTTATTTCTAAAGTAAAATATTACATATTACCTGTTCTCTTATTTTTTGTTTTACAAAGTCGTACTAAATCGCAATTTTAATTCTCGCTATCTTTCTATTCTACCTCAAAATTCTCCTTACATTCTAAATAATACTCATGCAATACGCATCAAAATCATACTTTCACACATGAACATTTATCCGAGCACTCTTACCTACATGTACATAAAAAAAGAGTAAATATACAGGATCTGCCTGCATATCTCACAAACTCGATTTTGAAGCAGTTTATTATTTGTTAGTATCCGGCTGTCGATATACTTTCAAATCCTTACGATTGTAGTGCCCAATTTTTTCATAAGGACGATCGATTCCAACTAATTCATACGCGTTCTCATTAAAAACGCGGCTAACTCGGTATGGTCCGTAGTAAATATGGAAAAACTTAGATATCTTCTTATCAATAGCACTCGACTGCCTTGGAATACGAACGAGAGCCAGATCGCCAATTTTTAGAGGTGGAATTTTGCTAGACTTTTGCTGTGACTTTCGCTGATCGTGTGCCTTTCGTGTACGCTGATTTGCTATCTCCACTTTTATTTCATATGGTACTGGCTTTTCGGGTGGAAAACTAATCATTTCTCTGATTTTTCTAATAGGAGATATTCCGTAGTGCAATTCATGCGGTGTAAACCCGGTAACACAGTGTTCCGTAGCGTTTATCAGAAAATTAATCTGTTTTATATACCCCGCCCACGCGGTATGTTTGTCGCTGCAATACAATCTAAAAAACTTTCCCAATTCGCGCATTACGCGTTCAGACGGATTCGATTGCGGGTGTCTAATCGAACAGTACACCGGCTGTATGTTATTCTCCTCCAGGAAAGCCCGCCATTTACCCGACGTAAATTGTGTCCCATGGTCACTTAGTATCCGCGTCGGCTGTCCTATATTAGCAAAATATTCACTCATACGTTTGATACTAGCTACAGCCGTCGCCTTTTTTAAGGGGTACAACGTTACAAGACGCGAAAAAATATCCAAAATTACAAAAATGTATTCTACGCCCCCTTTGGAACGAGGAAGCGGACCATAAAAATCGACCGCTAACATTTCGTTTGGTTTCTCGGCGGCTACTTGGAGGAATGAGCCCGTCATATTCGCATTCGAATGCTTTATGCGTTGGCACACGTCGCAAGTCAACTCCCGATTTTTAATCATTCGGCGCATGCCTTTCCACCAGAAATATTTTTTTTATAAGGCAAAAGTCTTAAAGACTCCCACATGTCCGAAACGCTCATGAGCTTCATTAATCAATTTTATTTGAATTTTCTCTGGAATAACAAGACAATAATCGTTTTCACCCCGTTTTTTTGAAAAAATTATATCGTTAATTATTTTGAATTTGTCGGAATCTTTAGTTAAAATATCTTTTCGGATTTTATCGAGAGTTTTATCTTGTTTTTGAGATAAGAGTATATTCTTAAATTCGGGAATCCATAAATTTAGCGTTTTAACTACAGCTACAAGACTTATCGGAGAATTACAAGAAATACTTTCATTAACTGGAAAATCCCTAGTATTATTATTTGGCGATATTCTGCTGAAATAGTCGGCTATAACATTATCTCGCCCTTCACAGTGCTCAATGATATAATCGTAATTTTGCAAAATTAAAAACCAACGCATTAACCTAGACGTGTAATACGTGGTTTTTATTAAAAATAATAGTGATTGATGATCCGTAATGATTTTAAATGTTCTCCCCAATAAGTACGTTCGCAGCTTAATGACTGAATAAACAATTGCTAATAACTCAAGTTCAGTAGCGGTATAATTTTGCTCGTAACTCGTTAAACAACGGGATATTAATGCTATGATTTTTTTGCTTGCCCTCCTTATCGACCTGAAATAAAACTCCACTAATGCCCTGCTTACTTCCATCAGTTTGAAGACAAAACGGCTTGTCGCGTTGGTAATGATTTAGTAATATGTGCTCCGATAGTTTATTTTTTAAATTTGAAAATGCTTCGCGTTCAACATCCGACCAGACAAACTTATTCCTTTGCTTAATAATGCCCTAAATGGGTCAATAAATTTGGCGAATTTATCATAGAACCGTCTGTAGTACGTACACATACCAATAAATCTTTGCAGTTCACTTTGCGTACGAGGCTAAGGTATGCGCGATACTGTTTCAACTCGTTCAGGATCCGGAGATATGCCTTCTTTTGACAAAATAAACCCTAAAAATGGGATTTCCTGGCGACAAAAAAGAGTTTTTGTCAATTTAAGCCTTAATCCCGCTTCGCGGATTTTTTGCCAAAATAATTTAAGGTGTTCTACGTGTTCTCTGAAGGTTTTTGATTTTATTAATGCGTCGTCCACAAATAATCTCAGAAATTTGTAAAAATCATTACCAAATAACGACCGTAATGCTTTCATAAGCGCGCAGCCAGCTACCTTCACGCCGAAAGGAACGCGACAGTATTGGAAAATATGACCATTTATAGAAAACGCAGTGTACTTTCGTGATTCTACGTGCAAAGTAATCTGATAGTAACTCTCGGTAAAATCGGTACTCGTAAAAATTTCAGCCCCTTCACTATCCTGTAAAATCTCGTCAATCGGCGGGGGTGCCTCTTGATCCGCTTCAATGTATTTATTGAGTTGTCGAGCGTCCAAACAGAGTCTTAAGCTTCCGTTTTTCTTTACAACTACACGAATAGGATTACAATACGGGCTGCTTGCACGCTCGATTATCCCATTTTTTATCATTCTTTCGATCTCATTATTTACCGCTTCTCTATATACAATCGGGATAGGGTAAATTTGGCGAATAACAGGGTTCGGATTGGTCATCCTAAATTTATACTGATAATTAAGCATACACCCGGGTTGATCTGAAAAAATGTCGTGAAATTCTTCCACTAATTCGCGCAACTGTAACTTCTCGAATGAGTTTAGAGTTTCAATATTTTGCAAACCAAGCTTTAATTGTTTCATAAATTCCTCTGAGGGCCGATTTAAACAGCACGCGTTATCCCCCGCCTCAAGATAACAATGGTTCGATTCATTGTCTTGAGTCGGAGGATATCTTTCGTCCCCCATCGGTGCTTTATAAACATCGATGACTTTTACACTCTTGTATGCTAACGGTAATTGTGTGGAAAAACTTATACGCGGCTCGCTTATTATTTTATTTTTTATATGAAATTGTTTATTTTTATAATCGACTACTGCTTGATTTATATCTAGCCAATCCGAGCCTATTATAATATCATAACTTAAGTTAGGGACAATGACTAAAATCATATCAATTTTTAAATTACCTATATTTAAAGTTATGGATGTTTGTTGCTTTATTCTCTGCGATTTTTTACCGAACGCGCCTGATATAAATAAGTTAGTCACAGGTAATATTTTCGCTTCTCCCGACTCCGTAATCGCCTGAAAACACATCTCTGATATACATGTTATATTACTTCCTGTGTCAACTAAGCATTCTACCGTATGCTCGTTTACGGACGCTAAAACACGCGGACAATGTGATCTTGCTTTGATTTGCAACGAATTTTCAGGCGCAGCTTGTATATCAAATGCAAGGTCCTGCACGTCGAATAGGTGCTCTAGGCTCGCCGTCGGACCATTCACGGTCGAGCCTGCTTCTCGTTTCCCGCCGACTCCGAACCGTGGATCTCCGCAACTGTCTCAATTATTTCGTATTCGTCCCGTGCGTCCTCTTGATCATCGATGCTTATCGTTGACACATTTTTTTTAGATTGGCTTGAATATCGCGTATGATCTTTTGCTCCGTTATGGTTATTCGCGGATCGTTCATTATTTCGCCAATCCCTTGTGTTTCTTTCATTTTGGCCGCGGTAGTCTGAGCCAGTGTAATTTTGACGCCTGCTGTTATTTCCACTATTTATATCTCGGTCTTGCGTTCTATCTCGTGTATACCCACGATATTGTGTCGAATCATACCGATCGCTCGTTCGCTCACTTCGCCAATTCTCTGCTACGTTGTTATTATTTACAGTTTTTGTACGGGCTTCATCGACGCGCGCGAGAGCTCTGACTACACTCTGCGAAACATTTAAATCGACACCGGCTAACGCGAATTGTACATTTTGCGGTAATTGTGAGATTATGATGTTATTGATTTTATAGCACGATAAAGGCGGTTGGAATTTACTGGCTTCGCCCACTCGCGCATAAAAGTAATTTAAAATGCTACCGTCCACGTATTTTTTTGCCCTCCATGCCTCTTTAGCTCGATCCTGCACCTCCTCCGACAAAAACTCTTCACGAAAACGACAGCGAAAGTCATCAAAGTTCTCTACATTTTTTCTAACCGCATTAAACCACACTCGCGCTCGGTCTTTCAAAGCATTCGAGATGATTTTTGATTGATAATAAACGGGGATTTTTTTAATCATCAAGTATTGCTCTATCTCCCGCAGAAACTCGGCCGCGTCCTCGATCATCGTTCCTGAATAACTAGGCAGTACAACTTCTTTTAATAAATTTCTCGACCATTCCCCGTCTTGCGAGCGTTGCGTCATTTGCAACATATTGCCCATCTGCCGCGTTAACGTACGAATTTCGAGCTCTAACGACTCAACCTTCATGGTCAACCTTTCCACTTCAAATTCGAGCCCATGCTCCGGCGGTACTCCCCACATATCGGGTAGAGATCCACGACGTGCCATATTTATTTTACAAATGTTTCCGCGAATTCCAATTAGAACTACTTACTGCCGTTTATTATAACCTAACTAATATTGAACTAACTTACACCTACGACTTAACGCTATTACACTTTTCCGTTTATTAAACTTTACGCAAAACTAAAATCATCCAAATAATCACGCACTTATAAATTAACAATTACTCAATCACGCTCTCACTCATATAATCTAACCCTGCTCTATGCCCGCTCGTTGGTCGCTACTTTGTAATGCATTTATTTTGGAGGATGTATAAAAATAAATGATATATGATAAATATATATAAAATTAGGATATATTTTATTATTTCGCAAAATGTGAGTATGGGCATGGGTTCGCCTATCTAACTTATTCTTATGATATACACTTTCATACTCGTCCACTTTCACACTCGCCAATTCATACACGTACTTATATATATCTGATGGTTCTTGCAGTCCCTCGATGCTTGTATGTTTGCGGTAGCTGAACGGTCGTTCCTTTGTTGCTTATTTTCTTGTAATGTTACCTGGGTAGATACCCAAGGAACAGGAGTGTCAGGCTCTTCTGGATATTTCCTGATCCAAGTGGAAATCAAAATACTTGTTCCGTAGTCGGCGTTCAGTCGTCGCCGGACGAAAGAGAGAGTAAGGTAGAGGGGGTTAACCAACTGGTCTGGCCAGCGGCTAAATTGTATCTGTCTTCTTCGACTTTTGCCGAACGTTTCCAGAGCTTTGCTCTGTTATCCCCACTCCTCTTTTCTCACATCTGATATTTCTCTGTCTCTCTCTTTTATACTCGGAATATTGAAATATCTTATATTACAACCTTCCTCGAAAATGACCCTCCAATTTCGGTGACACCTGTGCAGCGAGCCTCCCTTGACTCGTGAGCACCAACTTGATTTTTTTATAATGATAAATAAGAAACAGAACTACACAGGAAAAATCACGCGAAATGATGCTGCTTATTTACGGAAGATTAAATTGTCGAATTTATTTATTTTTTAGCTTCCAATAACTTCCATCGTTGTGTTACAAAATTGATCTTTGAATTATGATCGCGATTCAATGCGCAACTTTACGACGGTCCGCTGACCGAAGGAGCACTGTCTTACTTTTATGAATAATATTATAGCGCGATAAAAATACGCGGAGGAGTGCGACTAATTAATTCCAGGGCTGCACGGAGACTGAGGGCATCACGGCCTCGTACTCCCTGGGAAGCTGTCAAGCGATCGCTCTACTCTTAGCTAGTTTTCGCGCGTCGTACTCTAAGTGGTCGAGTTTCATCGGACGGTTGGTTGCCGAGTGGGACTCAATGATCTGCGTCAGCATAGGAAGCGTCGGTCGATGGCGAATTCCTGAGGTTCAAGTGACACTAATACATGGGCTTCTTATGGAAGACCACCGAAAAAGTTAATTATGTTTCATGGAACCAATTTAAAAATGAAGACAATGTTAAAAAACCCTAGTGGCCAAAATTCCAATATCGTATATTTTTTTTGTTCGTAGTTACTAGATAAGGTTTCAAGTTTCACAAAATATTACTTGAAATTTATTAAATTCTCTACGGCTATTATTATTAATATTTTCAAAAACTACTACGACAGAATTGACTGTTGCAAAATTCTCTATCAGATGTATAAATCATTTTCAGAAAATGGTCTGAATTTTTATATGTTTCAGGTAAAACGTATTTTTCTTATTTAAAAATATGATATATTGAAATTTTGTTCATTTTTACATAATTGGCATGGTAAACGATAATTTTTAGATATTTTTCCCGTATTACAATGTTGATAATTTGGAAGGATGTCGGACTACAAAGTTGTGCTTATAAGTATTTGTCGATTCTACATGTTATCTTACGCGAGCATACAGAGCACGGCTTATAGCGTCTAAGATACCCAATCTAACAAGCGTCTTACATACTAAATACAATTTTACTTAACTATAGCTGTTGATCGGTCGATGTTCTTCTTTTACCTTGAAAGTGGTTGGTCTGGAAAATCGAAAAATTTTGGCTACGAGGAGGGTTCGGACATAACATACATACACACATACGTACATACATACACACATACAGACATTTAAAACATATTTATCTGATTCAGTAATCTTGAAAACATAAAATTCATCAAAATCTCTGATAGGAAATTAACAAAACTAAAATATATTTTTATGCGTATATAGATAATTTTATCTTGCCTCGGCTTTTTTTATGCAAAGACGCGGTATTATCCGCGCGTAAGTGCATGAAAGTATAAATGGAAAAATATTTATAAATAATTTATTTGCGGAAGTTCTGAATTTGGAAAAAGATAATATTTTTTCTAAACATTTCGAATTCTGAATCTGAAAATAAATCAGATATTCTATATACAAAATTTTAAATATTCCAAATTTCTGCATACAGAATTCTAAATAAAAACAGAATTTGTTGTCAAATTATGAACCTGTATATATGATATGTATATATATGGAACATTCCACGTCAAGTCAGCCGATCAAAAATTTGTTATCAGTGATCAAACGGTGAAATTGTCGCAAATTAAAAAAAAACAGAATAGAATTTTCTGACTCTAAGCTTAAAATCATACAAAGTTGTGTGGATACGTAAAGATTGAATTTTTTAATTTTTTTCATAATTTCAAACTTTTATCTATTTTTAATTTGACATCCTTGGGGTTTAGAAAAAAATGTGTAAAGAAGTTTTTTTTTGCAAATTGAATGAAGAACATGCCTGAATTTTCACAATACTTAAAATGGCGACTTCTGATTAATGTGAAGAAATAGGATATATTTATGAAAATCTAATCAAATACGACCATGTTAATTTTTCTTTTCAGGTCTCAAAATTTTCATTTATCCATGATCTTTTATATGTGTCATGCAGAATGATCGGACAAAGTCGATAACAAGAGTCATTTACAATAGACATAAAAACTCTGAAAAACGTGTAATAAGTGTAATAATTTAATAATTTAATAATTATTTAATAGGCTTTGTCCCTTCTTTTTGCATAACCCATATTAAAGTTTATGGAAAAACGACAATTTTGAGACCTGAAAAAGAAAAATAAACTTGGTCGTACTTGATTAGATTTGCATAAATAGGTCCTATTTCTTCATAACAATCAGAATTCGACATATTAAGTTTTGAGAATATTTCGGCATGTTCTTCATAAAATGTTCTAGCCGATTAACAATGTTAAATTAGCCTTCGCGGTATTGGAATTTTTGAGTATTTTTGTCAAATCGTATTACAAATATATAATTTTTAAGATTTCTTTTTGCTCCCCAACCTCATCATATCTAAAGAGCAATAAATATCTGTAAATGTGTGCTTTTTAAAAAGCAATTTTTCTTACTTTTTATGTAGATATAAGCTAATCCTCCCCATTAAGCTAGTATTAAAAATGTTATTTTTTACTCCATTATTTCTATCTCCGGCTGTTCGCGGTTGTTTGGGCTGAAACTTTTAGGGTAGCTTCACTTCTTATCACAAAATTTAAGGAAATTTTTCTAAGATCCATTCAGCGGCAAACATAACCTCAAAATTGTATTTAAATGTTTCAAACATTTTCTTTACTAAATCACGTGTGTTAAAAAATTTAAAAAAAAATTTTCTTTGTGTTCCTTATTTGCTTTTTTACTTGTGTGAATTTTTTCATAATTTTTGAAAAGGTGCGCGATATTTAATACTCCGAGAGGGGGCCTGCGGCGGCTCAGTCGGTAGAGTGTCGGATTCCCACGCCGGTGACCCGGGTTCGAATCCTAGTCTCTGCCGATTGATACAAGCACCTCTGTAAAAATTACATGTGCTTTGTTTACAAACACACCGCAGACCCCCGTCGTCGATTAGCACCACATGGAAGCACAAACATGGCGACGTTAAAAAAAAAAAAAAAAAAAATACTCCGAGAAACTATTTTCTTCTCATTTTTTCGCTATTTTTCACACTTAAAATAGGACATAAAAATCGGTTTATATTTTGTATGTTGTACTCCACTTTCTTAGCTTATGTCTACACAAAAAGTCAGAAAAATTGCTTTCCTAAAAAGCACACATTTACAGCTATTTATTGCTCTTTAGATATAATGAAGGTTCAAGAAATGAATGGTCGAGAAAAAGTGGTAACAATACATAAATATATTCATGATTAATTGAGATGTGATGTGTGCGCACAGACACTGTAGAGAGCAAGTGCTCGGTGCGAAGGTGAGAGTGCAACTGAGCGCCGTGGCGTTGTTGTCGGACGTTGATGGTGGGCCTCTCTCTTCTGATTGGCGCAGAACCGCTGCTTGACTAGCGTCTGAATCATGCGAGGTGGCGTGATCGCTGTGACGTATACGGACCAGGGCCGTATGTAGGCTCGATTTTGTATAATTGCTCTGATATTGGTTAAAATATACTATAACGGTATAATCTCAATATTAACTGTTTCTACTTATAATGTTTATTTAATTAGTTCGAAGTAACATACATTTGTAACACACTAATTATAATTTCTGTTAGTAATATATATATATATATATATATATATATATATATATATATATATATATATATATATATATATATATATATATATATATATATACACATATATAGTGTAGGTATAGTAAAATCTTTAGCACGAAAAAATGAAATGGATTAAATATTAAGAACACGGCATGAATAAATAGCCAGTAGTAGTAGAGGTGACACCTACAATACTGTACTTCTCACGGACGATTCGGTAGTTACTCAACACACACACACATACACATTTATTTATGTATATGCATATATCAGATTAATATATCACGTAAAGCTCGTCTCCTACTACTGGCTATCTATTCATGCCGTGTTCTTAATATTTGTTACATTTCATTTTTTTGTGCTAGTTTTTACTATGCCTATACTGTATCTATTACTAACCGAAATTTTAATTATAATGTTACAAATATATGCTACTTTGAACTAATTAAATAAACATTATAAGTAGAAATAGTTAAACTTGGGCTTATAGCGTTGTAGTATATTTTAATCAATATGAGAGCTATAAATAGCTGTAAATATGTGCTTTTTATGTTAGGAAAGCAATTATTCTGACTTTCTATATGTACATAAGCTAAGAAAGTGGAGTATAACATAAATAATTAGAAACAAATATAAACCGATTTATATGACCTATTTTAAGTGTGAAAAATATCGCCAAATGAAGAAAAAATAGTCCATCGGTGTTTTAAGTATCGCGCACCTCTACAAAAATTCTGAAAAAATTCACACAAGTAAAAAAGTACATAAGGAATACAACAAAATTTTGTTTTGAATTTTATGGTACACGTGAATTAGTAAATAAAATGTTTGAAATTTTAAAATACGATTTTCAGGTTATGTTTGCCAAAGAAGATATCGTAGAAAAAGTTCTTCAAATTTTGGGATAAAAAATGAAAGTACCCTAGAACTTTCAGACAAAACGATCACAAGCAGCCAGAGAAAGAAATAAAAGAGTAAAGAACTCATCTTTAAGACTAGCTCATAAGGAGATGGAGGTGGGGAACAAAAGAAATCTAAGAAATTATATTTTTGTAATACAATTCGAGAAAAAATATTCAAAATATCTGATACCGCGACGGCAAACTTAAGATTCTTAATCGGCTGGAGCTTTTGCAAAAAATAACTTTCTTACAAATTTTTTTCTAAACCCAAAGAATTTTAATTTAAAGACAAATAAAGGTTTGAAATTATGAAAAAAAAATAATAAAATCAATTTTCAAGTATCCACATAACTTTAACAACTTTGAAACTTAGGATCTGAAAATTCTTTTCTATGTTTTTTTTTTTCAATCTGCGATAATTTCATCAATTCACATGTTCGTAGACATTCCATGTCTAATCAGCCGATCAAAGAAATTCTGAGAGTGATCAAACGGTGAATTATCGCAGATTGTAAAAAAGCATATATATATATGTGTGTGTGTGTGTGTGTGTGTGTGTGTGTATTGTAACGAGTCGCGTAAAATTCACAGTCGAGAGGCCGCCATCTTAAAGAACTCCACCGAGGACGCCGACGTTCTGCCGTTTTGGTGGTGCGATACGAAAAAGGAAGAGAGAGAGAAAAGGAGAGTGCGAGACTGTGCCTGCGGAGTGGAGAGGAGACTCCACTATCCCGCATACTGACCAGCTGCAACGAGATTGCAGCGAGATAGAGAGGCAAAAAGTTTCATCGTCAGCGGCGCGTCACCTCCTCCTACCATCGATCTCTATATAATAGAGGTAAGGGCTAGCCCACGGCAACCGCGGACGTTTAGTAGGGCTACACTACGAATAGTGTGCCATGCTCTCAAGACACGAGAGCTCCGAACATCCCACGGTGAAGCGGGAACATGCACAATCGCAACCCTCTCCGATTCCGGCGGCGTGTTCAGCGACTGTCGTGCTACGCTCGACCTACGCGCATTTATATTTTTATTGCTAATTTGTAACGTATATTAACGTAATTGTAAGAATTTATTTATTATTTTAGAATATAGCTTCTGTTGTTTTTGTTAAATTATTGTGCCATTAATTAATCCCAACCCGCCTGCTCCTCGCATCGAGTTAGGCCGAAGCAAGGCTACATCGCTGTTCGCGTTGCGAAAGGATTAGTCTATGTGTTTTCACGCTCCTTCCAGGTCGCAAAAACCAGTGCGTCGAGAAAACTCCACACGAAGCCGAATCCTCGTGGATTCGACGTATACGTGGGAAAAGTCCGCACAGCTACATCGGGGTAAGGCTGCAGCGGCGAGTCGTCACAGGCCGCCTCAAAGGTAAGAGCTACGATAAGCCGTGCACTAGCGTTGCGTATGGCGCATGCCTGCAGGATACTAGCTCGGTTAATAATTAAAATGTTATTAATGATTGAGCACCCCGTTATAATATATAAAGACAAAATAAACGTTTAGATGGCGGTATTTTCAGTAAACGGCTAGAGCTGCTGAACTTAAAATGTACCTAGTCCCAGAATTCTGCATGTATTAAGCTAAAAATGTATTTCTGTATTTTTGATGTGATCAACAACTTCTAGCATGGATATACAGAATAATTCAGAATTTCTAAAGAAAAAAAATTGAATTTCTTTTAAAAAAATCAGAATTTTTGAAAACGTTTTTCTTACAGATGTCTGTATCTTATTCAGAAAACAAAATTATGTTATGAAAAAAGTTTTCAGCCTTGGACGACTTTTCTTTCACTAGGATGGAATATAGCCGGTCCCTCCCCTAAAGACTCAAAAATGGTACTGAATATTCTTCTCCATATTCCTAATCATCTTAAATTTTGTCAATAAATTTCCATAATATATTTCCGAGATATAACCATTTAAAAAAGAAATGATGTTTTCTTGTATAAAAAAAGAAGAGATTAAAATTAAACTAATAATATCAGAAGCCCAATATTTTACCACTGACAAGTCTGAATAAAACTAAAGAATTTAGCATTTTCGAAATCATGAAAATGTAAATAATAGATTCAAAACCTACCTATATAAAACTAAAGAGTTTTAGTTAATTGAAAGTCTGCGTCTAAAAACTTAAACCATAAATCTAAAACTCACCGAAGCTGTAAAATTAACGACAGAAACGATCGATAAAATAAAATTATCGTACTGTACTAACCCTTCTAAGAGAAATCTTTTAACACAAGATGATACTTTCTTATAATTCTTTTGCTTCAGTCTTTTGTTAATTAGAATAAGAGAAATCTTACATCAAGTATTCTATTCGATCGACTATTTTGTCGCGCATGAGTTGTCATGTTCTTCCTGTACAATGTGTGCCATGATTCGTTTGCATCTTCAGCGTAAAATGCCATGGGTAAACGAAACTGTCGAGCACTTTCACATCCATGCCAAAGCAATTTGTGTAGAGATGGACTCATGCCGGCCCATGGATATACTTGATAATGTAAAGTGTAAGTCTCTCTACAAAAGGCTTCAAACAAATCCAATTTTACCTCTTTCTTGCACCTAAATACTGTTAGAATTGTTGCAATATTCTTTACTAGTTGTTGATCAATCTCTAGTGCTTGTGCGAATAATTCGGGTTCATCGAAACATCTTCTCGACAAATTACCTGTATTTGAGGTTCCATGACCTTGAATAACTTGATCAACTTTGACTCCTAATATTTCGTTAATTCTATTTTGAACAATTTGTTTCCTTCTTACGAATTTATCTAAATACAAAAGAAGTACATATTGATTGAATTTGTATTTATTAAATACATAAACGTATAAAACATTAGTCTTTAAGCCAAATAAAAAAATATTTTACCACGTTAAATAAAAGAAGCAAATAAAAAATACAAATTTCAAATAATATTCTGAACTCAAAACCTGAATTAGTCTAACCAAAATATAAATACGAAAAAAATATATAAATCATAAGTTTTTAATTATATTGATCCCAGTATGCATAAACTAAAATTGCTTTACCAAATAATTCAACTAGTTTTGTAGTAAAATTTTATATAAATCCTAAACCCATAATTACAATACTCTAATGTAAGAGGTTTTTCGTATTTATAGAATTCTTACTACTTTTAACCTCTTCTTATTAATAGCTAGAGATTTTAAAGTTACGATTGTAAGATAACTTAAATCCATGAACCCTTAAACCCATAATCCCTTAACACCATAAACCGATAAACCCATAAATCCTGAAACCAATAAACCTTTAAACCCGTAAACGCTTAAACAATTAAAACATAAGCTCTTGAACACAACAGCCCATGAACCCATGAACCCTTAAATCCTTGAACCCGTAAACTATTAAACCAGCAAATTCTTAAATCCTTAAACTCAAGAACCATTAAATCTATTTAAAAGTTTATGAGTATTAGTTAAGTGTTAAATAAACCAATTTAAGTGGGTTCGGTTTGTGGTTTTAAGGGTTTGTGGGTTTCAGGGTTTCAGGGTTCCTGGGTTCAAGGGTATGTGTGCTCGAATGTTTATTTGGGTTCGAGTGTTTATTTGGTTTTGAGGGTTTTTTTGGGTTCGAGTGTTTATTTGGGTTCAAGTGTTTATTTGGGTTCGAGTGTTTATTTTGTTTTGAGGGTTTTTTTCGGTTGGAGTGTTTATTTAGGTTCAATTGTTTATTTGGGTTCGAGTGTTTATTTGGGTTTGGGTGTTTATTTAGATTCGAGTGTTTATTAGGGTTCGAGTGTTTATTTGGGTTCGAGTGTTTATTTTGTTTTGAGGGTTTTTTCCGGTTGGAGTGTTTATTTAGGTTCAATTGTTTATTTGGGTTCGAGTGTTTATTTGGGTTTGGGTGTTTATTTAGATTCGAGTGTTTATTTGGGTTCGAGGATTTTTTTGGTTTAGGTGTTTATTTAGGTTCGAGGATTTTTTTGGGTTTGGGTGTTTATTTAGGTTCGAGTGTTTATTAGGGTTCGAGTGTTTATTTGGGTTCGAGTGTCTATTTGGGTTTGAGGATTTATTTGAGTTCGAGGGTTTATTTGGGTTCGAGTGTTAATTTGGGTTTGAGGCTTTATTTGGGTTCGAGGGTTTATTTGGGTTCGAGGTTTTATTTGGGTTCGAGATTTTTTTTTAGTTGAGTTTGGGAGTTTATTGGGGTTCGAGAGTTTATTGGAGTTTGAGTGATTTTTTGGGTTTGAGAGTTTATTTGGGTTTTAGGGTTCGAGAGTTTATGACATTGAACATGAGGTTATAGGGTTAAGAGGTCATAAGGTTATTGGGTTGGGTTATGAAGTTGGATGAAGATTCGATGAGTACCGGGTTTTAGGTTTAAAATCGTTTGGGATTATCGTTTAAAGGTTTTAGTAGATTTCATAGAGTTCTTTGAGGTTATGGCCAAACCCTTACGAGCTGGAGTTAAACTTAGAGTTACAGTACGTATAGTAAGATTCTCAGGACGACAATTTTGTTTTGTGTAGCGGTGTATTTAATAACCGTATCTATACTAACCTATTAATTCATAAACTATTGATTCCTAAGTGTTTCTGAGTTTTTACCACGGTCTATGGGTAGTAGTATTGCGGTTATTATTTTTAGAATTTGTAATTTTGGAGGTTCGTGGTTTCAGGGATTTGTAATGTCATAGTTTTATGAGTTTAAGATGTTAATAGTTAAAAGATTTAAGATTTAAACGTTTGGTTCAAGATCCATGAACTAAAATTTATGGATTTAACCCTTTCAGGGGCACATTTTTCTTCTGTACATACATTTAGAGTCATTAGTGGTATAAGGGTTTTCGGGGTCGCTGAATACGAATCTGACGTCAGAATTGCAAAATTCAAGATGGCGCATCCAATATGGCGACTATTTTAGGTTAAATTCGTGGTTTTATTGCCGGTTAGGATAAAACTTTGTATATAGGGGTTTTCGGGGTCGCAGATTACGATTCTGACGTCAAATTTTTAAAATTCAAAATGGCGGATTCAATATGGTGACTATATTTGGTCATATTTGTAATTTTCAAAAATTTTATCAAAAAAACTAGCGTGCGAAAAAATTTGAAAAAAATATATATTATAGAGCTGAACACGGACTATAGATAAAAAAAATTTCAGAGCTCTAGAATTTTTCGTTCAAGAATAAACGATTTTTTACGAAGAAAAACGAGTTTTTGTGATTCAATTGTTTATAACTATTTATAAATAAATAAATTTGCATACTTTTCTATACAAAACTTATAACTTATCATCTCAAGAGTCCAAAAAGTACTCACACGCATAGGAGCACTGAAAAATACGTCCGAAATACAGAAAAACCTGAAAGCAAAAAGGTGGTACGTATACGTACCACTGCCCCTGAAAGGGTTAAAGGATTATGTGTTTGACGGATGTCTTTATTGTTTTATGGGTTATCAAACTGATGTGCAGAATGGTTTATTGAGTTTATGAGTGCACGGGTTGACGGGTGTATGTTTTATTGGTTTACTAGATAAATTGGTTTGAGGAATTTAATTGAATTTAATAAACTTAAATTTAAGGTTGTGAGTAGCTATAGCTAATAAGTTCATGGTTTTGTATGCTATAATTTTTTAGGATTTATGTGTTGAAAGGTCAATGAAATTAGAAGATTATGAGTTTAGTGATTATTAAGTTTCTGAATATTATATTTATATATTTGCGATTTGATCTTAGGGTCTTTACATTACTAGTTGACGTATGTATAGGATTTAGCATTTATGGTTCTAGGTTTCTATGTTAATGTAGTTGTAGTTTTACCATTTTTAAATTTAAGAAGTAAAAGGTATCTTCTTGGTTTGTTAGCATAAAAGTGTAGGGTAATTAGATTATTGGGTTATTGAATTCTTGGTTTATTAGATCATTAGGTAAATAGTTTAGAAATAATCTATGAGCTCACGGGCTATATGGTTTTTCAGACTCCAGGATTTTAGGAGAATAACAGGTTTTACAACTTATCGCTCAAGAGTTCTCAATTTTAAAAGTATTGATTTCATATTTATGGATTTAGAGTTTATAATTTAGTTTAGTCAACATACAATACTGAAAACAGTAGATACGTAATTCACTGCTTCTAAATTTTTTTTTTATTACAAAACTTACCTTTGAGATGTTCTCGTATATCCCATATTTTAACCGTTTTACGGTAAGATATATGCAGCAAATGTTCTAAGGCTTTTATTTGGCAATGCAGTAAGCCTAAACCGTACTGAAGAGATGATTGATTCGGAGTGAAGTTGGCTCTTGAATTATTGAATTGATGGCAAGTGGCTAGGCATATATGACAACGGCTTGTAGCACTTTTTCCAACTATGGTATTAACGCATTTTCCGTCAAATAATGTTTGCGATACAGTAAAATTTACTTTAACTACTTTTCCATTTGATAATTTAAAACTATGAGGAACAAGTTTTTGGATTTCATTTGCAAGCGATTACATTTAGCAATCATTGCCTCATCATCTTCTTTTTCAAGTGCTATTCTTAGCGGTCTACAAAATCTTACACTTTAGGGTGTCGGATTTGTCCAAGAATATTTTTTATTTTTATTGATTAATTTAATAATAACAACACTGATAACAAACAGAGATTGCTGAGGACATTTATTTCCATTTCGTGCCTGTTCCTATTTCTGGTGTGGGTTAATGTGTTCAGAAGAACTGTCAAATCCCAAAGTTACTAATAATTCTAAGTTGCGTAAAGATAGTCGGTCCCACTCTAAACAAACTTCATCACACAAGCGTTCTACAGTTTTATTTAAAATATTTTGCAAAGAAACTTTAACCTCGATTTCTGAAGCATAATAACCTGAAGGTTTGCATTTTGCCGTTTCTAATTGAAGTGTATCGTATGAAGGGTAGATCGGACACCCTCTTTCTCTACAATCTTGAGAAACAGCAATCCATGTTTCCTTCGAATAATCATTTTCTAAAAAGAAGGCTAAAGCACTTTCATATGTATGTTTTATCTATAAAAAATACCTTTCTAAAAAGTAAAATCTTGGCAAGTATAAGTTTCATTATTACCCACAATATAAATTAAAAGAAATATGTTATTACCAAAATAAGACGTTCAATTATGAATTTCATGAATACGCTACAATTAAAATAGTAAACTTAAACTAATATTCTATTTAAAAAATAATATAGTTTAAAATATTTCCATTTTTTACTAATTCTGATAATCTCAAATGAACGCTAAAGAAATTAATGAAATCGATTAATAAATTGGCAAGTATTGTATTTTTATTTGTATATCAACTTCCTTCTTTTATTAATTAGTATGAAGTATACAAATTATTTAAAAAATATTATAGTTTAAAATATTTCTATTTTTTACTAATTCCGATAATCTGAAATAAACGCTAAAGAAATTAATTAAATCGATTAATAAATTGGCAAGTATTATATTTTTATTTGTAACTCAATGTCATTTTTTTATGAATTAGTATAAAGTATACAAATTAATAATACCTTTCAAATTTAATATTGTAAGACATTAAATTTGACATAAATACATGTTGATAAGAAATAGGTCAAAAAGTCGAACCTCAAACACTGATCTATAATACTCTCGCTACATTACACTCGCGTTTTTTTTTATTTCCACACGATTACACTCGCGTTACATGTAGTGCGCATATGAAAATTCATTTCTATTATAGGTAAGCTAACTGATACTTTTTGAAATCAAGCCAATATAATATTACGGACAAACAGTTTATACCTTATCTAGGGCTCTGACTTGCTGCCATCGTTAATTGCTACGAACCTTAGGTAACTCGAGCACTGTTCGAGGTTATTTTTCCCAAACTCGAGCAATGTTCCAGGTTTAACTGTAGTTCAATATAAAATATAGTGCATTGACGGTCTCTTTAATTTCGACATATAACTATGAATATACTTGACCTCCCTTTCCTCTTCTGGCAATACATATGCAATATGTGATGTGATATATATTTAATGAATAAGACAATATTAATAATGATGACGAACTCTTGAGATAAAAGCTAAAAGAAAGATCATATGCAAGAAATAGTAAGTAGTTTATTATGTCACAAAACACAAACAGCGCTGTAATTTTGGATATTATTATAAGTTTTTTAAAGGGTACAAAAATATGTAATGTTTTATTATAAAAGAATAAAATAAATGAAATATAAAAATATTGAGTAATACACGTTGGATGTTTATGATCAAAAATTGATCTTAAACAAGGTAGGTAGTCCACCGATAGACTGCGAGACGACGGGTCCGTCAAGTATGTTCATAGTTATATGTCGAAATTAAAGAGACCGTCAATGCACTATATTTTATATTGAACTACAGTTAAACCTGGAACATTGCTCGAGTTTGGGAAAAATAACCTCGAACAGTGCTCGAGTTACCTAAGGTTCGTAGCAATTAACGATGGCAGCAAGTCAGAGCCCTAGATAAGGTATAAACTGTTTGTCCGTAATATTATATTGGCTTGATTTCAAAAAGTATCAGTTAGCTTACCTATAATAGAAATGAATTTCCATATGCGCACTACATGTAACGCGAGTGTAATCGTGTGGAAATAAAAAAAAACGCGAGTGTAATGTAGCGAGAGTATTATAGATCAGTGTTTGAGGTTCGACTTTTTGACCTATTTCTTATCAACATGTATTTATGTCAAATTTAATGTCTTACAATATTAAATTTGAAAGGTATTATTAATTTGTATACTTTATACTAATTCATAAAAAAATGACATTGAGTTACAAATAAAAATATAATACTTGCCAATTTATTAATCGATTTAATTAATTTCTTTAGCGTTTATTTCAGATTATCGGAATTAGTAAAAAATAGAAATATTTTAAACTATAATATTTTTTAAATAATTTGTATACTTCATACTAATTAATAAAAGAAGGAAGTTGATATACAAATAAAAATACAATACTTGCCAATTTATTAATCGATTTCATTAATTTCTTTAGCGTTCATTTGAGATTATCAGAATTAGTAAAAAATGGAAATATTTTAAACTATATTATTTTTTAAATAGAATATTAGTTTAAGTTTACTATTTTAATTGTAGCGTATTCATGAAATTCATAATTGAACGTCTTATTTTGGTAATAATATATTTCTTTTAATTTATATTGTGGGTAATAATGAAACTTATACTTGCCAAGATTTTACTTTTTAGAAAGGTACTTTTTATAGATTTCACAACTTTTCCAGAGACGGAAATGTATTCTTACTATTCTCGAAAAAATAGAAATATTTTAAAAATAGAATATTAGTTTATGTTTACTATTTTAATTGTAGCGTATTTCTTTTAATTTATATTGTGGGTAATAACGAAACTTATACTTGCCAAGATTTTACTTTTTAGAAAGTTATGTGTTACTTTCAAGTAAATAAATGTTTGTGTATGGGTAACTTGAAAGTTTCATTGACTCCATTTTCTTTTAAACTACTTGAAGTAATCTTTTGCAATTTTACCTAAACCATTATGTAGCCCTATTGATTATGAAAATTCACTTAAAATAAATTTAAATAAAATTCTTTCGAAAAAACCTTATAGTATTCTCATGTTTTATTCAGATATCAAGTTAACGCTGGGTGAAAATAGTCTTGTTAATGTAATAAAAAGGTGAGCTTGCAAACATTTGATTAATTATAGCTTTATAATTTCATTAAAATGACCCTTCTGAGCCAGCGTTGACTTTAGATCTGGATGAAACATGAGTATATTATGTGTTACTTTCAAATAAATAAATATTTGTGTATGGGTAATTTGAAAGTTTGATTGACTCCATTTTCTTTTAAATTACTTGAAATAATCTTTTGCAATTTTACCTAAACCATTACATAGCCCTATTTGATTATGAAAATTCACTTAAAATAAATTTTAAAAAAATTCTTTTGAAAGAACCTTATAATATTCTCATGTTTTATTCAGATATCAAGTCAACGCTGAGTGAAAAGAGTCTTTTTAATGTAATTATAAACCTGAGCTTGCAAACATTTGATTAATTATAGTTTTATAATTTCATTAAAATGACCCTTCTGAGCCAGCGTTGACTTTAGATCTGGATAAAACATGAGTATATTATGTGTTACTTTCAAATAAATAAATATTTGTGTATGGGTAATTTGAAAGTTTGATCGACTCCATTTTCTTTTAAATTACTTGAAATAATCTTTTGCAATTTTACCTAAACCATTACATAGCCCTATTTGATTATGAAAATTCACTTAAAATAAATTTTAAAAAATTTCTTTTGAAAGAACCTTATAATATTCTCATGTTTTATTCAGATATCAAGTCAACGCTGAGTGAAAAGAGTCTTTTTAATGTAATTATAAACCTGAGCTTGCAAACATTTGATTAATTATAGTTTTATAATTTCATTAAAGTGACCCTTCTGAGCCAGCGTTGACTTTATATCTGGATAGAACATGAGTATGTTATATGTTACTTTCAAATAATCCTTTAAACACAAGAAGCACTTACACGAGTACAAAGATTCACAAAGACCCTCAACAATAACAAAAATTTGGGTTAAAAAACAGTACATCTATTGGAGTATTTAATATTTAACAGATGTTTTTGTGACGCAGCAACTTGATTAGAGAACTTGATTTGTATTCAAACTTCACTGGCTGTTTATTTTACCCTCAGAGTATAATTGCTTGAGATATCAAGAAAAGACAGAATCTTAGCATTTGACCTTATACCTCGCTATAACAAGCAGTTTACAGTAACATTGAGTAATATCCTTTAAACACAAGAAGCACTTATACTAGTACAAAGATTCACAAACACCCTTGTCAATAACAAAAATTTGTGTTAAAAAACAGTACATCTATTGGAGTATTAAATATTTAACAGATGCTTCAGCGATACACCAACTTGATTGGAGAACTTGATTTGTATTATATTTACATCATGACAACATCAGAGCGGATATTCAATTACTGCATTCCCATGATTGTGTGGTATTTTTCTGGTGCATTGTCGTATGCCCTGTATGTTTATGATCAATCAGCAGATGACTTTGTATATCCCCGATGATGATTACACACAAGCACATAAATACTTGTTACTAAGAAGTAGCACGCCACAAGTATAACAAAATTTTTATCTAATAATTCTTCGTTGAATGCAATTATCACAGCTAATTGCTGTATATGTTTAACAATGACTTTACCTATAAGCGTGTCACCAAAGAAATTCCAACCATATTTCAAAGCAAAACAACTTTACTTGATGACTTCATTATTTCAGTAATGCTCGTTTCATCTTGTTTATTCCTTGTGAGTTTCAAGGGGGCAACATACTCAAAGGCAGAGAAGACGTCCTTAATTGTTCATTTTTGTGTACTATACTATTCTACCTC